>PVKC010004555.1:0-24677 GCA_004027635.1 Crocidura indochinensis
GAATAGTGGTAATTTACCTCTTTACAATTTAAAAAAATTCTTTCCTTGGTTGAAATATGTTGGTTAATGTCTCCAAACCCAAACCAATTAATAAAACTTAAAAAGGTTTACAAAAATTTTTTTTCTAACAATTGAAGAATTCCTATAAAGTTCTTTTGACAGGATTATTCTGGCCTTTGAGATTCTTATTTATGATTTGAGAAAACATTTATACCAAATTTAAATGTATGAGGTGATATTAAGACTATACATTGAACTTTGGAAAATGTTTTTTTAATATGGAAAATAATGATTGAAGCTTCTTAGATCTATAAAGATCACACGTTATAATTACTTAATCTATTTATCACTTTGCCAAAGTACAAATCACTATTAAGTGGATCCACATTTCCTTGCTAATTCTAAAACTAATTTCTTGCTTAAAACAGGTTTGCTCAATTTTCAATATTTTGAGTTGAATCCTAAAGCAATTGTATTCATTGATTGAATGACTTAAAGTTATGAAATTTTCTCAAAGATCTGATGTAGCTCTCTTAAAAATATTTCAATTTTGCTTCATTGCATTTTTTTTTGTTTGTTTTGGAGTCACACCCAGCGGTGGCGCTCAGGAGTTACCTGGCTCCATGCTCAGAAATCGCTCCTGGTCGGCTCTGGGGATCATATGGGATGCCTGGATTTGAACCACCATCCTTCTGCACGCAAGACAAATGCCCTACCTCCATACTATCTCTCTGGCCCCATCGTTGCATTTTTATATTTCACCAGATGTTTTACAGTTCAGTTAGTTTGTTTCTTAAAGAAGAATTAATAAAAGGAACTTACAATATTGTTGATTTCTTTAACTTAAAAGTAGTGAATATTCAACACATTTTTTATCTCAAATCTTATTACTTTTATTTCAAATTGAAATATATCAACGTTCTCTCATATTGCTGCTGAATTTCTTTCAGTCCATGTAGGCCTATTTTTGTCACTTTCAGGAGCCATTAAAGGGTTACCAAAGTTTTTCAAGCACATCTACCTTCTAATAAGATCATTTGGCTCCCTGTTATTTTATTATAATTTTGTGTACATGTCATGTATAAAATTCATAAATTAAAATATTGTATGTTACTGATATTGACAATTCTCCTCATAGTTCAAATAATTCCCACATATGCAAAATGATGTTAGATTTGTTCAATCAAAGTTGTTTGTAATTATTAGGACTTATTTTGCATTAATCTCACAACTTAACCATTGCTTTCTTTTGGCATAATATGCTGTTTAAGTGTTTGCATTCAAATAACAAAAGTAAATTAATAACTACTTCCTATGTACTTTGCATAATTTAAAACTTATTTTTATTTTTGAGCCTTTCTAAATTGCTGGAGTTGGACAAATTCACCTTGTAATAACAGTGTAAACAGTTTAGCTTTATAATCTGACCTTCTAATATATGTTTGTTTATGATTTATATTTAAAATATAGTTATTTCTTTATTAACATTTTAATATAATTTTCTTTTTTTTATTTCTTAATAGGGCATCCCAATTATAGAAACTTCCAAGTAAGCCATTTTTGAAATAGACATTTTTAATGATATCATTCTCATGTTACTATACTTCTCATGTTAATTAACATGTTAATATAAATTTTGCTTATTTTTCATCTGCATCTTTGGTTTTCATAATAGTCTGTGTTTCAATAAAATCTTCACACATGTGGTTAAATTTATTTTATAATATTTTTCTTTCTCCTCTACTTTTCTCAAGTTCTGATATCAACCTCTGTCCATGTTCACCATCTCTCCCATGATGATAAACTGTAGACCAGTTCACAAATGGTTTTGCCTAAGGCCAATCTTTATTACCTTATTGTGTTTATTTGTATCTTACATTTGAGTCAGACCACCTTTAATATGTCTTCTGAATAACTTCACTCAACATGATATTCTCCATATCTTATGTATGTACCAGTATATTACATGATTTATGTTTTCTTATAACTGAGTAGTAGTCCATATATACATATTTTATAGTCTCTTTGATCAATCATCTGTCCTTAAGCACTAGGATTATTTCCAGATTTTGGTTATTATGGATAGTGCTGCAATGAGCATAAGAAAGCAGATGTCTTTTCAAAATAGAGTTTGGCAACCCTTGGAATACATGCTGCAAAGTGTGATTGCTGGATCTTATGGAAGTTCAATTGTTAGGTTTTTGAAAAGGGTTCATATTTTTTCTATAAGGATTGATGCGATGAACATTTCTACCAGTAGAAATGAAAGTTCCTCTTTCCTAACTTCCAAGCCAAAAGTGGATGCTTTGTTTTTCGTTGTTACTGTATTTGGGCCACAGCTGATTCCGCTCTAGGCTTACTCCTGACTCTGCTCAGGAATCATTTCTATAATGTTTTTGAGAACCAGTTGCAGTTCAAGTATTGAACACAGGTCAGTTCTGTGCCAAAAGAGGAAGGGCCCCACTTGCTACACTATTTTTACACTATCTTTGTGTTTGTGTGTGCGTGTGTGTGTGTGTGTGTTTTGATATGTGTCAGTCACATGACTGTGAGGTGTTATCTCCTTGTGTTCTGATTACAGCACTATCTATATCTTTTTTCTGTTTATCTTCCCTCCAATTTTTTTTTAGATAGGTTTGATTGGGTTTCTAATTTATTTCCTTTTACTTTCCTCATTATGTTAATCAAGATTTAAATAGCGTGGATATTATAAATATCCTTGATTCTTTTGTTATGAGTGACAAGTTAAGGAGCAAAAATTATTCTCCAATCTGTGGGACATCCTGTTACGACTGCTATCATTCTTTGATGGTGCAGAAGCTTCTTAATTTGACACAGTTCCAGTTGTTTATATTTTTTTCCATTTATTTGTCCAATGGGACTGGGTCATTGAAGATGGTTATAGACTCAGTGCCATGAAGGTTTCCTCTATTCTTTTCCTCAATATAAATTATGGGTTCAGGTCAAAGTTTGTGATCCATTTTAAATTGCTTTTGTGCGTGGTATGTTAGAGGTCTGAATTACTTTTTTATATGTGACTTCAAACAGCTTTTGGTTGAGTAAAATTGCCTTTGTCCACTTAATACTCTACTCTTTTGTGAAGATAAACTGTCTGAGGATCTCTCCCTGGGCTCTCAATTCTATTCAATTGGAGAGTCTATCTTTATTCCAGTACCACTCTGTCTTAATTACTCTAGCTTTATAATATAGTTTAAAGTTGGAGAAAGAGATGATTTTCATCTTCTTACTTTATATTTTCTCATATAGCTTCCATAATTTTTGCGATTTTTGCTTCATACCATGACTTGATAGAAAAGATACTTCCTTAATATCCATTTCAATATAGAGTGAAACTCATTTTTTTGCTCTCCACCAGTTTAATTGTTGAACATATCTGGCATGGCTGTCCCGTATTCAATTTATCTGCTGAAGAAAGAAATTTTTCAGAGTGTGAAAACAGTGATAATCTAGTCAAGCTTGATTTTGTAGTTGTCCTTCAAGTAGTCTATGTGTGACATTTTATATGCAATGGAGAAGATATCTTAACTAGACCTTTTGTCAATTCAAAGTCAACTTTTAGTTGCAGCAAGTGATGTTTTTGCTTGCACATATGGACTGTTCATGGGATTGCTCATTTAGTCCCATTTTCTCAGCTTCCTGGAACTGTACTGAGTTAGGCAAAAACACATGCCAGGTAGATTTCTATCTGCTTTATAAAAACAAAATCTGAGTTTATTATCTGGTATGACCTTTATTTTAATACCACAATTTTACTAGCTTTCTCTGACAAGATGTTGTATTATTCCACCTCTTCGTTTTCTTTCCTTACATATTCCTTTTCAACCCACTGCAAGATTCTCTGAAGGTCATTCTTTGAGAAACTTTTTATAAACTTATTTTAAGGTAAAATTGACACACAAAAAGCTATACATATTTAATATATGCTTAATGAGCTTGAAAATTAGTATCCCTCTGTGACCAACACTACTGTCTAAGACATAAACATATTAATCATACCCAAAAGTTTCCTCCTATCTTCTTGACTTATAATTACTATTTTTATGTATTTTGGTCTGGGAGTTTAGCTGTCTTCTAGTTCCTTCAAATTTGAATGATCAGATCATATTCATCTTTTCAGTCATCAACAAGTATAGATCACAGTATATCATAGTCTTAAAAAAAGCAAGTATTCATAATCTCAATGAGTAGGTTGCTTCTAAATAAGATTTCCTAAATCCACTATCAATATCCAGCTATAGAATAAGACTTACCTGTTAATTTTGTTTTACTGTTTCACTCTTTAATGGCTTTAAGGATTAAGGTCAATATTAAGGTCAATGATTCCTTGGAGTAGCACGCAAGTCATATATTAATTTAATCAGTGTATCCCAGCAAAGGATGTGACATGTTCTTTTAATTAAGCCAAATCCTTTAAGACTTAGTGGTAATCATATTTGCTTTCTCCTATCCTTGTGTCATCTCAGAAAACTCATCATACTATCACCAATGCCTATCCTCTTTTTGTGTCTTCTAAAATAGAATTTGACACTAGCCAACTTATAAGTTTAAGAAATCTTGTACAAAGGTAAAATAGTATGGAATCTCATATTCTCTTTCATTTCAGTCCCTACCTCTTCTAAAAATTTTTTGAAAAGACTTCACAGTGTAATTCCTGAAATTCACTTCAAGCTCTCACACATCCTTATTTTCTCTATTTCCAAGGTAAGAACTAGGATTTAGTTGACATAAACTGTTCCTGTATTTATTTATTTATTATAATATTTTTTTTTGGTTTTCCGGGTCACACCCGGCAGTGCTCAGGGGTTACTCCTGGCTCCATGCTCAGAAATTGCTCCTGGCAGGCACGGGTGACCATATGGGGCACCGGGATTTGAACTGATGACCTTTTGCATGAAAGGCAAACGCCTTACCTCCATGCTATCTCCCGGGTCCCTTATTTAATTGACAACGATATCTTATTATGTTAAATAACTGAAGAATCCCAGTTTTCTTTCATTTTATTAAAAAACTCCCTGTATCATTTACATAACTTTTTTAATGTGTTAAGGGGTTGTTTAATATTCATTCCTTCATTATAGATATTTTCCTGTAATGTATATTATGTATTTTAAGAAACATAAATTATTTCATGGAATATTGTATTCTGAAAACTGTATTCTGCAATGTTCGATTGTTTCCCCAAATCCCAAGCAGACTTTTTTAAAACATATAAAAAATTGATAACTATGTTTTATTCTGAATTCACAAATATGCTATGAAGTTCAGGCATCCAGGAATTTTTATTTCACATTGCAGGTATTTGGGCAAGGAATTTTATCTGTACTCACAAGATTCAGTACAGAACTGGAACTAAATGTGCCTCATTTCATGCAAGCTTGTTGCTTTGTAGATAAATTTGAAACATCCCTTTGTAATTAATATTTTATTTTTAAAGTGTTCTATTTATGGCAGAAACTAAATATGTTCTGATTGACATATGTCCATTCCCATGAGCTTCAGACATGTACCATGATAAAGAAAGTCAGTAAGCATTGGGACTCCTGGACAAATGCATTTTCTATGAAACTGAGAGCAACAGACAAAGGGTTGAACCTTCTGAGCTATGGCCCATCTCCGGCCTTAAGACACTCTATTAAGACAAGCTGTCAAAGATAAAAAAGGATGTGAGTGAAAGGCTCTGCAACGAAGCAGCTCAGGTAGTTTTTAATAGCTCTGTGCTTAAATAAGAATCTTCTAGATATCTACTCTCTCCTCTTTGTGCTTTAATGCAATATCTTCATAATTCTTAAATGGCATTCCAACCTGGAGGAAGAAAAGTCCTATGTATGGATCGGTTCCTACTTTACCTGGAAGAAATCTGTAGAAAGTACTTACTGATTTTCTAGAACTAGAAAATGTTATGTTATTTTGCTTGTTTCTTCAGGGAAAAAGATATCTATCTATATAAAAAGAGAGAAAAGTAATCTTAATCAGCTTCTATATTAGTGATAGGGTCAATGCAAATAGTTAAGTTCTGTATTCAGTTTTCCTTTCTGCTTGTAAATATATGCAATTGGTACCTTTGAAATAAAATAAATACTACTGCTTCAAATGAATGTAGTCATTGTGGTAGAAAAACAGATGATGAATGCAAGGAATAAAATAACAAGGTAGTAAATGAATGATAAGGTATAAGACAAACTTACCAGAATGGATATTCCTGCTTTTCATTTATCTTTTTTTCTACAAATATTCTCATATGTTTTTTACAAGACACAATAACATTCCATGTAATATGTTGTTGAGTATTGATATCTCTGTTCTGACCAATTTTTCTTATCCATTTCTCACTCTTTACAGGAAACAATATCTCACTAGTGGCCCAAGGATTATCAGTTTATCACAGACTGAGCAGATAGTGTATATGCTGAGAAACATACTATCCATTTGGAACTAGTTCTTAAAAAACAAGGTCTCAGAAATATCCCTTGACCATCTGAAGACAAGAAGAAGAATAGAAATTTTCAATATAATACACTAAAATCCTGGATATTTTATAACCCCCTGCATTTCATTTATGCTTTCTCATGTTTTCTTTTACTCTTTCTGCCACAGTAAATTCATCTATATATAGAGAGATTTGAGTTCAATCATTTTAGAAAATACTCTGAGTTCTTTTAAAGGGTAATGTATATGGTAAGAAGTGAGACAAGAAAGACTAAGACAAATTTCCTCTTTCAATGAAAATTTCCACTATAGAATTAAACACAAACACAAAGAAGATATAATTCATGTCCTTATAAAAATAAGTGCCTTACTTGTATATGGGGGACAGAGTGAGTTCATCTAACTTTTCTGGGAAAGAAGTAAAGAACCCTATGGGGAATGTTGAAGTAAATGCAAGGTTTTAAAGGATGAAACTGTTTTCATGTGAATTCGAGGACAACTACATTCCAAGTAAACAGGAATCAAGAGGAGTAAAAATCAAGAAAACTAGAAAAATGCAAGACAGGTGTTCAGTGCTGCAGGAGAAGAGAGAGAACGGGAGCAGAGATTCTGTCATGCCGAGCATTGATTTCCCTGTTCCCTGTTAGAAAACTTAGATTGCATTCTCTGAACACCAAAAGCCAATCCAGAGTTTCAAACAAACAAAATGACAGGGTGAGATTTCAATAGTAAGGAACACATATACATTTGCTGAATCAAATCTTGTTGATTTCAAAGTATGTAGGTTGATGTAGGAAATACAGGTTAATGGAAGTTCTTTGTGATGAAGTGACATGAGGAGATGGTTATCATCTGAAATAGAGTCCCTTGGTAAAGAATATTTAGAAAGGACACTCAGTACTTTATTTGGCATTTGGGTGACAGCAGCATAAAGCAAAAGCTAAAAAGAACATCTTCAATGTTCAGTTGTCATTCAAGGACCCAGATATCTGCCCCAACTGGGTGTGAAGATGCTCTTTCATAAATCCTTTAGAAGTGGAAGGAATTGCATGTCTGTGATTCAGCCATGTTTCTAAATACTAAAATATAATAGTCCTACAATTCACGACACAGAAAGAGAGCCCTGTTTTGTCTTTTTTGTTTGTTTGTTTTTGTTTTTGTTTTTAGGTCACACCCGGTGACGCTCAGGGGTTACTCCTGGCTATGTGCTCAGAAGTCGCTCCTGGCTTGGGGGAACCATATGGGGCACCGGGGGATTGAACCCCTGTCCATCCAAGGCTAACGCCACCACCCGGCCCCTGTTTAATGATTTTTTTACATGTTCTGCAGAAGAAACTCGGCCATTTGTATTGTTATCTTGTACTATGGCAGAACCTTGGGGTCTTATGTTTATTCCATAAGAAAGTGTTATCAGCTATGTCTTTCACTTCAGGTGCA
The DNA here is from genome assembly GCA_004027635.1 of Crocidura indochinensis. Lineage (NCBI taxonomy): Eukaryota > Metazoa > Chordata > Mammalia > Eulipotyphla > Soricidae > Crocidura > Crocidura indochinensis. The sequence continues at coordinate 7,885 of PVKC010004555.1, forward strand.
AAAAGATACTTGAAAAGAAAGGAGACTATAAAGCTGCCATCCATAAAAAAGAAAGACAATTCTTGTAGCAGGAGCCTCTTTAGGCTTCAGTATATATGGCTACTTTCTCATTCATTATTTAGAAGTTTTAAATTAAAAATATGTAAGTGATTTTCTTCATCCATGCCCAAAAACTATATTTTTCAACTAAATATCAGAGTATATTTTTGGTATAGATTTTTAGGTATCAATGAATGTAGACTACTTTCAAAGGTCTATATGTGTGTTGACAGTTTGTTAATACTTTATTGGTAGTATTATCAAGAATAGAAATATTTAGCAGTGTAAAAAGACTCACAAATTTGAAAATGATAAATTAAAGCACATTTCTATCAATAGAAAATGTCGATAGCCTTTTAAAAATATCATTAACAGAGTATAGATTAATAGTCTAGGATGAACACCATAAAATATTCTCAATGCATATAGATGCCACAAATTGGGTCAAATAATTAGTCCCAAATCAATAAAGTTGTAAGAAATTTATCAAATGTACATTACTACTTCACAGCTATAAAGCTGTAAAGTTCTGCTGCCTGAAATTGAAGTAAAACAACTAAAATTTATCTGGGAAGATACAAAAATTATTCTAAAGATAAGTTCTAAAAAGCCACTCTTAATTATGTTATCTAATTCAATAAAAACAACAACAATAAAAGGAAATCAGGGTAGTGGTGCAAAACCAAATCAGCAACAGCAGAAAATGTTAAAGTCACAAAAACAGCAACCAAGAAAACAGTGACTATTATCACAGACTCCCAGACAGAAATTTAAATGGAAATTTACTGCACTATCTTCCAAATTAAGCAAACATGGGTACTTGTATGGTGCCACAACTCATCACACACACAGCATGCTTCTAGAAAGCTTGTAACTTGATGATCACTAAACTATTGTAAACAAGTGTGACAGGAAGATTATGTCAAGAATGACGTGCTCATTTTATAGAGCTAACCAAAATAGCATGTTGCTAATGAAAATAAGATTGGAAAGAGTAAAATTCATTTCCCCATTAACATGTTGCTAGACCAATTTTACTGTATTTTCATTCTTTATTCAGATCAAATGGCAAAGTAAACATGTAGCCTTCCTAATTAATTCTATCCCTCAACTTTTACAAATTTCATTATCCTTTTATTAAATTTTTTTGATGGTGGTAGGGCATTAGAGCACATCGAGCAGTTCTCAGATTTTACTCTTGCCTCTGTGTTTAGGGATCCTGGCTTCTAGAGACTATCTTAGCCTTAACTTTCATTCATCCGCTTCCTGTTGACCACTTCTCTTTGACAACTTCCTGTTAAATTCTCTTGTACAGGTGATGGATGGGGTGTTCTTTATATGACTTTGACGCAAAAACAATTATGTCTGCAATCAAGATGCCTAAATATAGATATTAAAAAAATAAAATAAGATATAGATTGTACATGTAATTAATATGTCCCAAACAATAAGTGATTGTAGCCAATAAAATGATCCAGACCAAAAAATAAATAAATTCCCTTTAAAGACTTTCTGTTAATTATTGCTACATAGTTAACAGATTTCTAATTAACTGTTAATTGTCTCCCAGGGTGGTTAAAGACTGGGGTATATAAGGACAAAGTGGTAGGTCTATGGGGTCTCTGTCTCTCTTTCTCTCTCTCTCTCCTCTCTGTTTCTCTCTGTCTCTCTCTGTCTCTCTGTCTCTCTCTCTTCTCTCTCTTTCTCTCTCCTCTCTGTTTCTCTCTGTCTCTCTCTGTCTCTCTCTGTCTCTCTGTCTCTGTCTCTCTCTGTCTCTGTCTCTCTCTGTCTCTCTCTCTCTTTCTCCTCTGCACTCATTCTCATTCATAGCAGGCTGGAAGACCCCTGACCTTCACACTCTCATACTCTTCCTCACCCTTCTTGACTGTTTTAATACCGGTGTCAAATCTGTCTCAGACCCTTCAACAGGGGCTGGATCAGTCCACAATACCAACTAAGCTTGGGCAACTTATATGGTGCAAAGGATAGAATCAGGAGCAGTTGTTTGTGAGGCAAAAGCGATAGCCCTATAATTGTCATTCGTTGATAACTATAAAAGGAATCATGATTCCTGAAAGTAATTAAAAACTTAGTTAATGATATGGAGATTCCTCCAAAAAACTGAAAATCGAGCTCCCATACGATCCAGCTATACCACTCCTAGGGATACACCCTAGGAATACGAAAATACAACAATCCCTTCCTCGCACCTATATTCATTTCAGTGCTATTTACAATAGCCAGACACTGGAAACAACCAAGATGCCCTTCAACAGATAAACGGCTAAAGAAACTGTGGTACATATACACAATGGAATATCATGCAGCTGCAGGAGAGATGAATTCATGACATTTTCCTATACATGGATGTACATGGAATCTATTCTGCTGAGTGAAATAAGTCAGAGGGAGAGAGATAGACACACAATAGTCTCACTAATCTATGGGTTTTAAGAAAAATAAAATACATTCTTGTAATAATTCTCAGAGACAGAAGAGAGGAGGGCTGGAAGGTCCAGCTCATGACATGAAGCTCACCACAAAGAATGATGAGTGTAGTTAGAGAAATCACTACACTGAGAACTATCATAACAATGTGAATAAATGAGGAATGTAGAAAGCCTGTCTAGAGTACAGCCAGGGGTGGGGTGGGGAGGAGGGAGATTTGGGAAATTGGTTGTAGGAATGCTGCAATGATGAAGAGGGGTATTCTTTACATGACTGAAACCCAACTACAATCATGCTTGTAATCAAGGTGTTTAAAGATATTAAAAAAAAAAAAGAACTTGCTTAAGTTCATTCTGCCTACAAAAGTCACCATAATACTTGTATCGATGCCATCAGATAGCATCTGAAACTAAGATTTATGTCAGCAAATAAAATTGGGTTTACACTTTTCAGTTGTCGTTTTTCTGTTTCCTGCTCTTGTTATATCTCAAGTACAAGAAATGGATTATATGAGTTGAAATATTGATCTTTAGATGCTGAGGCAACAAAACAGAATCTAAGAATCCTAAAGTCATTGAAGACAGCCTCCACCTTCAAATACTATCTTCACCTTTTAATCCCAGTAGATTGTAGAAATACTATCATTTTTCCACAATGCAAAGAATTCAGAAAAAATTTGGGGAAATAGATTTTATGCTTTGAAATATGTGTGTGTGCATTTGACTTTAATATTTTGTGCTTATCTCAGTGTTCAACAAATATTTGGATCGTGTTTAGGCATGATTTAAAAGAATGTGCTTTTGTCTATGGATGCATCTAAAATAGCAGCCAACAAGAGATAAAAGAACTTTCATGCATTCTACAATTTAGTCAGTTTTTACCTAGAAGAATTGTTTTCCTCTGGATCTCCAGTGGCTGAAACCATTAGGTTAAAACTTCAGAAGACTTTGGTCTCTCCTGATTTTTATACTTGAGAACTTTATAGCAATTTTTTAAGGAAATAAATAAAACCATTTGTTCATTTCTTTTTATTTTCACAAGATGGAAATAAGGAGGTCAAAAAAATGTTACATATGAAGATTTGAATGTATTCTTTGAGTCTGGAGTTCATGTCTTATGCCTCCAGTATTTGTTCTATGGGCAATTTGAGGTAACATGAGGCCAGTAGACTGGAAATAGCATTTGCCAGGCAAAGGGCCTGCTGACAGCACTCCTAGCAGCCAAAAATGCAATCAAAAGGGAAAACTACAAGTACTATTAGGAAGTACACTCAGAAATAAATATTTCCACCATAAAGGTCATCAGAGGACATCATATTTTTGAAACTTCAAAGTACGTTATAACATGAACAGAGTTCTTTCCTATTTAAACTATTCAGTATTCAGAATAATTTTCATTGTGCTTCAAAGCTTACTGTGTTCTGAGCCTTCTGAGTACTTACCTTACCTCCCCTTCCCATCCACCCCTACATTTGAGTTATCTTGGCTTTATTTTCTATGCTGAAATAGACAAGATCATTCCAACCCAAAATGTTTATCCAAATGTTCACTGCTGCAATGCCATCTTCTCAACTTTTTTTTTTTTTAGTGTCTGGTTTTTGGGTCCCACCAGGCAGCACTTCAGACTTTGCATTAAGATATCACCCCTGGCAAGTTTGGGTAAGCCTATGGGAGGTGATCAAGATAAATTCCCTACTCACTGGGCTATATCACTCTGATCCTCAGGTTTTCTTTTTTGGTTTTGTTTTATTTTCATCCTGTGTGTTTCAAACTCATTGTCACTTAATTCCACTCCTACACATGCCTGAAACGCACACAAATGAAACTTAAATTTAAACACAGTCTCAATAGATCATGAAAATGACCATTTCTATTCTCTTGTCACAATCACTTTCCTGATGTGTGTGACCTAACATCATCTCCTCCAAACACCTTGGCTACATGTCTCCCTCTATAAAATTTTAGCTGGACTTGCATTATTTAAATAAATTAGAAATGGAGTTGTGAAAATCCAGCTCTAGGCTTCACAGAGCTTGCAAAATTCTATATATCTCTGAGAGTACTACCCATTTACCAGAAGAAGATATCCTGATAAGATAGTGTCTCCATCTCATTTTTTTTGCAAGCAGAAGTTAAGGTATATGAAAATATACAATTTCAGTTTCCTTTTCACTCTGAATACTACCGCCTGCAGTTACACTAATGGACTTAGCCAAGATCATCCAAGATAAAGAGATGTGCTCTGTAAGCCTATAAGTTTGTGGGGTTTTTTTAAAATCTATTTCATAAAAATAACAGCATATACCATTTAACAGAGTAGCATCATGAGATATCTATAAGACCACAAGGTCACAATAAGTCTTGAAGTTTCAAAAAAAACCTCCCAAGTTCTAATTTCCTTTATTGCTTTAGCACTTTTGTATATTTCTTTTCTTTGATCATGGATTTTCCCATAATTTATAATCCACTGAATTTACTATTTTGTCTGGTTACTTATTACATCCAACTTTTTTTTTTCATTCCAAGGTGGTGATTTTTAATTTCCCTGTGTTCTCATATGTAGCAGCTTGAAATTTTTCTGCCACACTAATTGGGCAGATTTAATTGACAAAAACCTGTCATTTAAAGCAGTGCCTTATGGAATTCACTTATTCCTTCCCTGAAAATAATAAAGTCATAGCATCTGCTTTTACTAACAAAATAGTCTGAGTTTTTCTATTATGTCTAAATATTTTTTAAACTTTATTTTTTAGACTAGAGAATCAGAATACTGAAAAAATTTCAAATAATCATGTGTATATTCCTCAAAATTAGTAACTTGATTTCTGAAGGGGAAAGAAATACATAAACTGCCTGTAGTAAGCATTAAGTCTTTATTTTGTGTCCATAAAAAGTAATGCTAGCTTTATATATTAATTGATTTATACTTTAAGCAATGGTGATCACCCTCAGTCTTAATTGTGTAAATATTTTAATGTTCACAGGTTGTTGCAGATTTTATTTGTAAACCTAGGACAATATCATCTCATATTCTGCAGACCCTTTTGAAATTTGAGTTTTTAGCTTCATAATAAGAGAAAATCTCTCATTGAACTTTAGACAAACTTTATATTATCATCTCTATAGAATGAATGAATTTAAAGTAACAGACTGTGACTTCCAAGGACAGGTAATAAGGTGAACATTGAAAATATTAAAGTGATGTGAACCCAGGAAAGTAACTAGTATAATGGCAAAACCAAAATAGAGAAAGTTTTTCACTTTAGTGGATATATTCAGATCTCTAACAGGAGAAATTTAAACTTATTTCTGTATCAACTTCACAGATTCTGATATAGGAAAGTTGGGTTGGAAGCATAATAGATCACATTGCTAAAATATATATTCTTTTTCTTTTGGTTTGCTTATGATATTAGTTTCAAATAATGTATAGATTTCAAATATACAGAATCACATCTCTTTAAATGTGTTGTTGTTACTCATATCCAAAGTCATATTATCCAAAGTCATATATTATACTAATATAAACCATAATTACTACAATTTATAAATTTCATGTCTAGCAAGTTTTCAAGAAATAAAATTTGTAGGTTCAGGAATCACACTGATGTATTGATAGAAATATATGCTGGTTCTGTTAATAAGGAAAATTAAATAACTGAAAACAAAAAAAATAACGCATCATTTCTCTAATAGTACCCAAAATTGGGGAAAATAAAAGTTGATCTATTCTACTCTTGTAGATTAAACTTGAGGAACTTTTGTGACTAGAATGTTATCTCTTAGGTTTTTCTATAACAAATCGGCAAATATAATCAATTATTATTTAACCACTATCTATGAATTGAATGATTATATCCTCTCAAAATATTTAAATGTATACATTGATTACTAATATAATAGTATTTGAAGGTGGACCCTTGAGTCGAGTAGGCTGTATGGATGAAGGCCTCGTCTAGAATATTAGTTCACTTGAATAAAGAGACATGTTAGAGCCAAAATAAAGCTCAAAGGAATGGAGTGATTTTTTATTTGAAGGAGGCCCGAGACTGGAGTCTGATTTCTTGTTCTGCAAAATTTTCTAAGTACCAGTAGGAGTTACCCCAAACACCGAGCTGATAATGACAGCTGTTGCCCCATCAATAAAATTAAAAAGAAAACTTTCATAAATGATATTTTGTCTCTTCATCCAAATGAGGGCAAAAGAATGACAGCTTTCTATAAACCAGGCAGAGGCCCACATCAGAACAACAAATTTGCTGGCACTTAAATATTTTTTGTTGATTTGTTTACTTAGGGGTCACATACAGACATACTCAGGGAATACTCCTGTCTATGCACTCAAAAATCATTCTGAATGGGCTCTGGGGACCTAATGAAACTCCCTGGATCAAACATGAATCAGTTACATGTGAGGCAAGCACACTAGCCATTGCGCTATTATTACAGCTTTTGCATTTTAATTTTGTCATTTCAAACCTCAAGAGCTATGAGAAAGATTTAAACTACCTAATTTATAATTATTATACAGTATTTATTATATATTGTAATATTATATGTTAAATAATTATCATAACTATAATTATAGCAGTAAAAATATACTAAGGTAACATACCTAAAAGTAGTCCATAAGGAGTTAAGTGATATGCATGATTCCCCTTTAGTAACAGTATTATGAAGTACAGTCCAAAAAGGGAAAAAAAGGAGGGAGAGATAGAGAGAGAAAAGTAGGGTATCTGTCATAGAATAGACTTGGGAAACAGAAAAAAATCTGGATATATTGTTGGTGGACATGAACACTAATGAAAGGATATGTGTTAAGAGCATTGTATAGTTGAACTTCAACTATCAACAATTTTTTAAATTCTATTTCACAGTGATTTTATTTTTAAAAGAAGAATTTAGTAAAAAAAAAAAATATCAGCCCATCTCCTCTACACAACCTCCCATTCCCTCAATAATGACCACTATACTTCTAGGTAATCCAGCTCAGGCTGATATTTCTATGGCCTTCTCATAATGGTGGTTCCAGTGGGTCCAGATTTTCCTTATTGCATGATCTACTACTCCTACACACACTAACAGAAATGGCCCCGTTCTGTGTTTTAACCTTATCATATGTTCACTACACCAAATTTGTTTCATATCTATAAATATTGGTTCAAGTTTGGTTGTGTGACATCTCAAAATTTTATAGTACTGAAAACCCTTAGTCTCACAGGAATTATGATGTAAAATTTAGGGAGAAATCTACCAAGCTCATTGAGTTTACATAGTAACAAGAAGGCTCAACAAAGCATCAATCAGACTTAAACACTAACTTTAGTTACATAATAGAGGGATATGACAGTTATTTCAAAGTGACTCTTTTTGACCTATATTTTGATAATTACATTTGTCTTTGTGTTATGTTAAACAAAATGAAGTAAATTTGTTTGCCCCTACAAGGATACAGGCCATGGTGGTGGGTGAAATGTTGATTATACTGGTATTATACTGGTAAGGGAAGATCACACTGGTGGTGAAATGGGTGCTTGAATATTTGATGCCTGAAGTGACTGTATTTTGAAAAACTAATTAAATCATGGTGTTGTAATAACGAGGTTATTACTAGGTATGCTAATTACTAACTAATAATTAGTCTTAACTAATTAGTAAAAAGATCATAGAAATGTAACAATGAAAGAGAGTTTAATATGACTTGAAGACCTTAAAAATAAAAGAATGCATACTGTTATGCTAATCATATTTAAAGTTCTGCAAATGCAATAACTCATATAAAGATACCTTGTTTTTTTTCCCTAAATATGATGATCAGGGATTGGCCCTTTTTTGATCAATTTAAAGATCATTAGCTCAACCCTGTGACTAATACAATTAAAGTTTGAAAATTAAAGGTATCATGAAAGGGCTAGGATTCAGCCCAAATTGCTCATGCAACCACAGTTAAAAGCCAAAATAGGAAAGCATATTGCTGATCTACAGAAAAGAACTCCTAAATTTTTGATCAGGCAAGTTATGTAAAGGTTGACAAAGTCAAAGTTATTTCTTTTAATCTTAAAAGAAAAAATGTTGAAGTAGGGAGAAAACAAGTATTGCTGTCTATTAATAGAATAAAATACAATAGGTTTAAGTCTCAAAGCATTCCTTAAGAATAGAATGACTCCTATTACATACTTTCTCAGTTATTATACCACATATTAGGTACCATCAAGGGGAAATAGCTAATCATGTTCAGTCATTTTATAGGCTTACTTTCCTTATTATTCCATAATAATAAACTAGGCATCTAAAGTTTTCTTCCCATGAGAAAATTTTAAATAAAAACAATCTGATAAGCTATATAAGGCAACATAGGTATATTGATTGTGCTTGGCACTATTCATCAACATCTAATAAAACTTCAAGGGCTTGTTGCCCTACAAAACACCAGTTTCTGGAGAAAATGATAATCAGATGACAAAATACTTTGGTTATTTTCCAAATAGTCAATGTAAGCAGTAAAAATAAACACAGAAATCACTTGATTTCATGAAAACAGAAGAGATTAATTGTTTATCAGTAAAAGTTAAATCGAATACAACAATTCTTAAGGACCTGATTTAAGTTAGCCAAATCTGTCTTTCCTTGGACTTGACATATAAACTACCCAGTTATTAAAAATTATGATTATTTATTTTTGTTTTATGTTCTGACCAAATCTAGCTATACTCAGAGCTTACTTCTGACTCAGTGTTGAGGAATTACTCCTAGTGATGTTCAGGGGACCATATATGGTACAAGGGATCAAACCCAGATACATGACAGGATAATGTCTCATTTACTGTGTGCTATTTCTACGACACTAAAATTATTATATTTTTATTCACTAAAGAGTACCAAGTAATTAGTTAGGGATAGTTACATTTAAGCGATTTGAAATCTTTTCTTCCAATAGTCTAAAATTTTAATCAGAAGCCAACCATGAATATAAATAATTCCAGGATAGTTTGATTAGTGTTATTTTAGTGATTAAATAATGAATAGCAGAAATTTTAAGATGGTCTAATCATAAGCTTAATTTGGTATAGAAACTCTACAATGATATGCATTTGTGAGTCAAATATCTAGATTTTTCTAAGTATAAAATATCTAGTGGAAATTACTGGGATAAAAAAATGTAAAACTCTCTATGGAGTAGCCTAGTAAGGAAAGAGTATCATGCAATAATTAAGTACAAAACCTCTCAAGTTTAATGACAATAAATGCACCATCTTAGCCATAAAGATGATCTTAATATTACTAAAAGTTAGACCCTGGGAAACTTTATGACAACATTCAGGTTAACATCTATAACCAACAAGATGCCATCAGAAAATAAAGTGGCATTCCCAACAAGTTTCAGATTTATTTTCTACCATTATTCCCCAAAGAACAGAAAAGAGTTGGAAATAGGATTATTTTCATAGAAGGGAAGGGAATATTTCTAGTATTTCCCTGTTGTTTTTATCACAATAAAGGTTGAGGTTCAATTGTGTAGCTAGAGAGTAGGTCGAATGTTAACTCTTTAAGCCATTGGCTGGACTGCAGATTAAAGTTATGTAAAGAAAACCACCCACTAAATCAAAATCGCACTTGAACCTACAACCATCTTTTTGCACTGTATGCAGACACTGTCCAAGTGTTCTTGGGCACTAAGAAAGTACAGAGGAAGAGACTATTTGCTGCATGAATTACCACCAACATTTATTTAGATTAGATAAAAAACACGGTACAGTACACTAAAAACAAATGTGATTAAAAAAACACATTTAAGTAAATCTCATTTGTGGCAGATAAGACTCTTGGATTTGGTGGTTATGTGATCAAAGAAAATATGGTTTTAATAATGAATTAAGGTTTAATTTATGGATTTTCCATGTTGGATTGTTTGGAAATTAAGGCCCTTTGGGGAAAGATCTTGTTGCACTGAAATTAGTGCATGGGGACTGATATAAGGTTAATGAATTTGGATGTTTAGAATACATTTGTTCATTCAGTTCATTGGAAAGGGAGGCTGAAGCCTTAAAAATAAAACTCACCATCTGCATGGCAACAGTTAGTATTTATCAAAATACATAGTCAAAACAACCAGCAAAGCTCTAACAAATGGACAAAGAGGAAGTGTCGGCCCCATTGAGTACCTCCAAGTGCTTACAGTGAGGTCCAAAGAAATTAAATGTTTTGTCTAATGTCATAGTTGTAGTATGAGCAAAGCCACAGCTGATACCAAGTTATCTGATTTTATTAAGCAACAGCATAAGGTCTATGTTCTCATGACCATTCATTCATCTACAATGGATTTAGTTTTTCTCTAATAAATCAACATCTACACATCCCAGACAGAGTATCATGATTCCATCCTTATGGACACTAATTAAGCACATAAACCTCATAAAGCATATATGGTTGTTAATCTAACTATATCTGAAAATTTCCTTCCTTTCTAAATATGAGACTACCTACATATTTGTTCTACATGCTACAACCCACCAATGTATAGGCCAGTAGAAGACACTGGAGCTCTACTGAATCAAAACAATATGAATTTCACTAAAGAATTTTAAAATTAGGGACCGGGCAGTGATGTAAGAGGTAAGGTGCCTGCCTTGCCTGAGCTAGACTTGGACAGATGCGGTTTGATCCCCTTACGTGCCATATGGTCCCCCAAGCTAGGAGCGACTTCTGAGCACATAGCCAGGAGTAAACCTTGAGCGTCAACAGGTGGCCCAAAAAAACAAAAACAAAAAAAAGAATTTTAAAATTAGAGGAAAAGGTTCTTTTACAGGCTAGGCTCTTTTATTGGAAGGAAATATTGTGAATCCTGGAGCCACAAGCAGTCAGCAGAAAATGGTAGCAAGAATCAGGGGACTATTGCAACCTGCAGAGAGAATTAGCAAGGTAGTCAATGGAGAGAGGATCTTGGTTCTTCATTCTTTTCCAATTCCTGGTGTTTTTTTTTTTTTTTGGTTTTTTTTTTTTGGGGGGGCCACACCTGGTGACGCTCAGGGGTTACTCCTGGCTATGCGCTCAGAAGTTGCTCCTGGCTTGGGGGACCATATGGGAACCGGGGGATCGAACCACGGTCCGTCCTAGGCTAGCGCAGACAAGGCAGGCACCTTACCTCCAGCACCACCGCCTGGCCCCTGGTGTTTTTTTTTGTTTTGTTTTGTTTTGTTTGTTTGCTTCAAAGCTCAACTCTAAAGCACAGTGGTAGGGCATTTGCCTTGCACAAAGACAAACAGGACAAAGACACCCAGGTTTAATGCCCAGCATTTCATATGGTCCCCTGAAATTACCAGAAGCAATTTCTGAGTACAGAGCCAGGGGTAACCCCTAAGTGTCACTGGGTGTGGTCCCCAAACCAAAAAAACAAATAAATATAGCTTAACTCTATGTTATATCTTTGTGTTCCACAACATACCTCTAAATACTCTAAATACACAGATAAAATTAATAGTAGGATATGGCAACTATACTAAGTAGGCTAAGGCATAAAAACACAGATGGCTTCAAAGATTCCTTCCTAACCTGGACCACATGACGTAGAGCCATTTGTTCATTTGTCCATCCATTGCAAACATCTGATAATACACAGTATTAAGTTTAGAGAATTTGTATACACAAACCCAGAAAGAGACAAAACTCTAGTCAGGGTTTTTATGCAGCAAGTGGAGAAAATTGGGTCTCATACAAAGAAAAGGCTGATCTACTTTAGAAAATTTATAAGAAAATGCTAAGCTTTGCCCTTGTGCTCTGTGGAAATGGGTAGGGACAAATAACATAAAAATGTCAGAGCTTTTCTCAGCTTAAATGTAAAGCAGCACTTCTCTCCTTAAGCTATTGACCTTCCAACTTTGCACTTTTGGCATTCCCTTGCACCATATGTATGATAATTTTCTTAATATTTTCCTTTAAAATGCCTGTTTTAAAATGGCTTTTAAGTAGTAACTTCCATCATCCATAATAAAGAGCATGCAATATTGCCAGGCACAAACTGAAGAAAGCAATCATAAAAATGTTTTCTTAAATATTCTAAAGTTGTTCAACTCCAGTCAAATATTGGTCGTTAAGAGCTTAACACCTGGCATTTCTTTCTTCTCTGTTATAATATATAATTTAATGAGTATTAAAAGTCTATTAAAAAGTCTTTCATTCGGGGCCGGGTGGTGGCGCTGGAGATAAGGTGCCTGTGCTAACCTAGGAAGGACTACAGTTCGATCCCCCGGTTCCCCATATGGTCCCCCGTGCCTGCCAGGAGCAATTTCTGAGCATGGAGCCAGGAATAACCCCTGAGCACTGCTGGGTGTGACCCAAAAAAAAAAGTCTTTAATCCTTCGAATCTCCATGAATGAATGCTAGTCAAAGAAGAAGGTGAGACCAGTTTGCCTACCACCAAGGGTTTGGGATGCCTGAAAGGAAAAAATTGTTATCCTGGGATAAGTTAGAGAAGGCTCAAGAGATGGTGGGAAGTTGAAGAGACTGATGGCCACCTCTGGCAAGGTGTGTCCAGGAAAAGGGCATTTCTCACTTTTATTTTGGTCACATAATAAGACTCCTATTGTTCTATTATGTGAATGTGTTAAGTCCTCAAAACAGAAGATGAATAACTAAATTAATACTCATGCACTCACACACACTACAACCAATATCTTGGATAGCACTATTCAAAGCAACCATAATGTCCCAGCTCTGATACAAAGCAAGACTTTGGAGTAGTGGGAATCTGCCTAAATTTCCCTCACTGTTTTGTCCAATTATTGACAGAGTGGCGTTAAGTTGACAGTTTCAGTGCGAACTTGGGTATCCTCATCTTTGTGAATTGGATATGGATAATTCTTACCCCATGAAAATTGATTATACAAGGCAATTGGTCTGAGTCTGCCTTTCAATCATTCATAATTTTCTCCTATGTAGTCTGCTTATTTAAAATGGATTACTGTGTGTATTTCTTTTCCTATATGTCTCTTTCTCACCCTTACATCCTTCAGTGCTAAAATAAATCAGAAGCATAAGACAAAAATGTCAGAGCTTGAGATAAAAAAGAAGTTTTTCCCACTCAAGCTGAATCAGGTTTAGGCAGTTTCTTTGGACAGATATTCTACAAGCAATTTGGAGACACAATTCATCCCACCAGTTGCAATGGTCCCAAGACCTTTTATTCTTTTGCTAAACGTTTGTACCCAACCAGAGAATATTTTAAGGAATAAGAGAAGTATGAGAGTTGGACACTTACAAGTTAAAATATTCCCTCTTTCACACTCTAAAAGGAGAATTAAAGTTATAAAATATTTTAAACTACAAATGGTTCTTGATAGAATTTAACATAACAAATCAGAATATAGCTAGTTTCCATTACTTCAGGAGGAATTAAGAAGTCAGTAAAATAGAATATATAAATTAAAACATAGGAGATATAAATCCAGTGTGAATATTATATCTAATAATTAGATAAAAATCATCTAAAAATCTGATAAGTTCCTACAACCATGACATCTAGCAGAAAAACAATTGATCATACTTATAATAATTTGTGTTGCCAAAAGCAAATGCCAACCTTAATACACTTTTGTCTCTAATTGTCTTAATATAAAGTTATGGTCTCTGTTTTTGTACCAACAACCCCCCCCTAAAAAAAAACATTAAGGAAACCAGGCAAATACAAATAAGAGAATACTCAGTCAGGTCAGAATTTGGACACTAAGGAAGGATAAAAGGAAGCATCTCCCATAAGTAGAATCTGAATCCACCATGAACAGCAAATACAAAAATTCCTCCAAAAGAGCAGGTTTAGGTTGTTTTGGTTGTAAGTTTGTGGGAATCATATCTACTCTTGGTAGGCTCGAGGATCATATTGAGTGCCAGGGATTAAACCTGGTCATTTGAATTTCAGATTTTAGACCCTATCTTCTGTACTATCACTCCTGATTCTAATAAGTATAGTTCCTTATCTTTTGAGTACAAATCTCCCTCTATTTATAGGCACTTTATTGTCAAAGCTTTTGTTACCTGTTGCCACAAGTCTGCTACTGTATGATAATATATATGACAATTTAATTGACTAGATTGAACATGGGACAACTGAGCCAGGGTGGAGAGAGCATAAGGAGTGGAGTGGAAAACTTGTCCTAAAAATTTTTAAGGTCTTTGGATATAGAGACCTGATGATGAAATGTCTAGATTTAACAGACTTTGAGCAAAGGTAGTAAGTAGTCTGAAAAGACACTGAGAAGCAAAGTGGAGAAGGGAGAAATACTTGATAAACCAAAATGCTTGTTGATTGCAGTTGCAAAGACTAGTTTGGGTTTTCACTCAATTATAGTCATTTCCCTTCAGTACACACAGCAAATCTTTTCTTTCCAGCTATTAGATAACCACACAACTAAGTTATGGACAAAGAGAAGAGACCCACATCTGCAAAAAGCTCCTAGCAATTATTTTTCACTTTTTCAATATAGGTTACAGTTGAAAGTAGAAGCACACACAATTCATGTAGGCTAATTCTTGTTGGCATGCATAGTAAGACCGAGACCTTGATAACTACCATCTCCACTAGTAGCCAAATAGACTTGAGTAGGAAACTTATACCAGGCTAAAACTAAGGTTTGAAGATAAATCTATCATCACCTACTATTGTCTTTGCCCATAATCTTTCTTCTCTATTATACAAAAAGTTTATTAAGAAAATAGAGCTGCTTAGAAATTAGAGAGGTAAATTAAAACAATACAACTTTAGACTATCATGCAGTTCCTTCAAGGGCTATAGGTTACTTTGTCCACAAAAAAAAACAGCTCTCTGGAATGAAAACAATCTAAATAAATCCAAACAAAGTCAGAATAAAACCAAACACCTTGATCTCTAAGGATGTAATGTAAACAGAGTTTTCATTATCTTCAAGTGTTTATTCTCTATGATGCCCTAAGGCAAAGGCAATTTAGAAGAGAATAACAGAGATAGAATAGGACTTGCTGTGAGGAAACTAAAATCTCATAACAAATCCTGGCCTAAATTTGTTTTTTGTTCAATTAGAAAATAGTCCCAGATGATGAAGTTTCAAGAATTCTTGAGTATTATTACAATGATAAGGTTCCAAAAAGAACCTGAAATCATTGTCACAGAAGTTCAAAAATCAGAGAAAAATCTGCTTAGTCAAAAGTAGAAACCCTAGGGCGATTAGAATCTTTCTGCATCTTTCTGATAGCCTTAGCTTGTGCTAGCTAAAAAATGTCCCAGTGTTTCTCTGAAGATCCTGAAACCTTTGCAGAATGGAAAAGAAAACTATGGTCAGACAAATAAACTAATTAAAGACACTGCTACAATAAATATGCAATATGCCATCATCTTTCTTAAGGCTACAGTGAAAATCATTTTAATCTGTGGATACACTTTATTTTTGGAGATGCTGATTTTGTCTCATTTGCTAAATGAGATTAAAATATATTTTTTTCTCTTCTAGCCCCTCTCCATTAAAGATTTACCAGTATTGCAATCTATAAACTAAGTCATTGAAAACAATGAACTGATTTTACACATGCAGAGATATGCAAGAACACGTGTGAATATGGGGGAAGTTGGAAATTGATTCCTCTGTTGAACGAATTCTGAATTCATTATTATTTCTTTTTGAGCAAGGAATGAAAGAAGATGACTCCAGGTCTTATCAAATTTCTTCTATGGGAACTGCTTTCCACGCACAAAGGGAAGCAATGTCCTGGGAGATTTTGGGTACACAATGATACTGCATATCTCCATCCCAATCCTCCCTGTTCTGGCCATAACTGAGATATGAAATTAGCATAGTAGTGAAGTCACACTACAAAACTATATTTCTTTTTTTGTTTTTTTTTGTTTTGTTTTTTTGTTTTTGTTTTTGGGCCACACCCAGTGATGCTCAGGGGTTACTCCTGGCTATGCGCTCAGAAGTCGCTCCTGGCAGGCACGGGGGACCATATGGGAACCGGGGGATCGAACCGCGGTCCATCCAAGACTAGCGAGGTAAGGCAGGCACCTTACCTGCAGCGCCACCGCCCGGCCCAAAAAACTATATTTCTTGGAAATTTGGAGTCTGGGATTTTAGGTCAGCCTACATGTTCTCTCTTCACTTGAGGTCATGCAAAAGAAAACACACTGTGGGCAGAAAATACAAAGTAGGTAAAGTGAGACTTTGAAGATTGAGAATAATGTTGCTATGCAGGGGGAAAAGTAGAGACAAGAGACCAGGAGATTCAGGAGACAAAGTTCAGCTTCCTTTTGAGAAACACTTATTACAAACAAGCAACACTTTTATT
>PVKC010004555.1:24777-35492 GCA_004027635.1 Crocidura indochinensis
AAAAAAAAAAAAAAAAAAAAAAAAAAAAAAAAAAAAAAAAAAAAAAAAAAAAAAAAAAAAAAAAAAAAAAAAAAAAAAAAAAAAAAAAAAAAAAAAAAAAAAAAAAAAAAAAAAAAAAAAAAAAAAAAAAAAAAAAAAAAAACAAAAACAAAAAAAAACCCATAAAAAAGAAGTAAATAAACAAACAAGCAAACTGAGGCTTTCCAATAAGTAGAATTTCTGATGTTTATTTTTGAATTTACTCATGATTTTCTAGGGATGTGTGCTTAAACTATTGCAGATTAGTTTTTGTTCCAAATTACAGGGCAATATCACCTCCCTTTGAAGACCACCACCTTCCTAGGAATCTCACTAGGATGGTCTGAGTTTGTGCTTAGCCTATTGTCTGTCTGCATTGGCGCCCCCACATTCCCCTTGGCCAAGTTCTGTGATGATTATCCAAGGATTCCTGAGGCTCTTTATCATCGCTGTTAGATTTTTTTCAGGTTTGAAATATGCAAAAATTCCTTTCCTGGAGCTTTATTAAAGTCAGATTTTCATACATATGTTGTCCTTGATAGCTGCTGTTCTGCTACTAATTGCATTTCTCTTGTATCCATTTCACATTTGGCATTGCTGAATTGGAGATACTTTATTCTATCTGGTCAGACAACTTGTGTATGTATATGTTTATCATTTGTTTCTAATGCAATTCATCTGTGCAAAGTTCAGGCTTACTCTGTGATAATTTGAGTGGAACTAGTCAAGGTTTACAATTGTGCTTTACATTCTCTTTTGAAAGCTTTTCTCAAGGACAGGTTAGATTACCTGCCCACTGTGTCCCTGCTGATTCACAGTCCCTTTGATAAGAAGTGGGACAATTGATCTACACAGAACAAGTCATCTCACTGTTATGTCTTATTATGTCTTCTGATGTTTCTATTTCCCTGATCCATCTGGTCTCCATTTTCACTAGTATGAAAACATTTTGTTCTACATACAACAGGATAAAGCATCCCTTCCTAAGGAATAAGACATCCTGTTCTCTAGTTTTCACATGCTTGTACCTTGCTTCCTATTTTAGCATGATGCTAAGTCCTGTTAAATTAGAGAAACATTATATAATCTATGAGGTAACGGTCAAGCTGTGCTATCCCCAAAATAAGACATTCAAACATCTGATAATACATAGCTTTCTGGTAGATTAAATATGCATTAAAACTGATTTTATTTCCTTTAATTACTTGCTTTGGTAATTTTGTATAAATGTATATAAGTGTATAATGTGTATATAAATGTATATATAATATATGTGATGTATCATATTATATAATATATATTAGAACGTGTTCATTCTCTAATGAATATCGAAAAAAGACCTTTATGAATTATTCTAATCTCACTCCAGTAAGTTATTTTATTAGTCATTATAAAATAAGGAAAATTAATAAGACATTGCTGCTGCAGATATGTGATGGTCTGTTCTCAGGATGGGATATTTCACCTGACATAGTATCACTATTCTAGTTTTACCCTCTTGCTTGGACCATGGCTGTTAGATTTTTTTTTTTTCAGTTTTGAAATATGCCGGTATGCTCTCTTTCTAGTCAAAAATAAAATAGATGGAAACCACTCTGCACTCATCAAGGCTTGGCATTTGCACAGTCATTTGTTCTGTTTATTTCTAAAGCAAAGACACAAAATATAATTTCAATTGGGTGTGAGAAACTGAAGTCAAGAGCATGCAAAGAGCCTAGTTGGTAGAAGTAGTTTTAAAAATCAGAGATTTTAATATAATGGACCACATTCCAGGAGCCTTAAGTTTCCACATCTTAAAAAAAAAGAGGGGGGTTATACATTAGGGTTTTTTTAAACATTAACAGTATTATCTTTTAAAATGATATAATACATTTGCTTTACAACTCCATATTATTTTGTATTAAGTCTAACAGAGGGCTGCTAGATATCTATCCAAATTGAATTTACTACAGACGCTTCAAGATATGTGCTAATGTATTTTTCTAAAAAAGGGTGAAAATCAACTTACATTGAAAATCTACAGAGACTTAAGTATAATACAGTGGGCAGGACTTTGCTTTTCATGAAGCCTAACTAGGTTCAATTCTCTACACCATGGGTCCTCAAATTTTTTAAACAGGGGCCCAGTTCACTGTCCCTCAGACCATTGGAGGGCCAGACTATAGTAAAAAAAAAATTATGAACAAATTCCTATGCACACTGCATACATCTTATTTTGATCTTAAGAAACAAAACAGGAACAAATACAATGTGTGGCCCGCGGGCCGTAGTTTGAGGAGGATCATTGGCTCTGGCTCAAAAACAAAATAAAAAAATAAAAGAAATCTATTAATTATGTTTTATAGTTGAGAGATAATTGTGATTCTCATTCATGATATTGCAAATTTTTGTCTTTAGCTTAATTTAGTTAGAAATTTCTCAGCTGTAATATTCTCATCAAAGAATAAATTTTTTATTACTATGTCTTTGAATTTCCTTATTCATGACTTACTATGTTCTTTTTTTTGTCTGAATTAGGTTTTACTATATCTTTGTCTTCCTAAGATAGAAATGTTGATCATAAACAAAATGCTGATTTTGTATCTGATTTTTTGTTCTACTATAAGAAGCGAAATTTTCAATTTTGTTGGATGTGGCTATTAATTTTATTGTTGGAGATGGAGAAGAGCTACCTAGTAGAGTTCAGAGATTACTCCTAGCTTGGTGCTCAGGGTCACTATTAGCAATGATTAGGGAACCATATAATGTCAAGTATTAAATCCATGTAAAGCATGTTTTCAGTTCTTTGAATCTAAATTTGATCTGTACTTACTTGTATGTTGAATTCAATTATTTTTATTTTTATTTATCTATTTTTTTTTTGGTTTTTTGGGTCACACCCAGCAGTGCTCAGGGGTTACTCCTGGCTCCATGCTCAGAAATTGCTTCTGGCAGGCACGGGGGACCATATGGGTCACCGGGATTTGAACGGATGACCTTTTGCATGAAAGGCAAACACCTTACCTCCATGCTATCTCCCAGGCCCCTATTTTTATTTTTTTTATTTTTTTGTCCTCAAATTCACAATACAGACCAGGCAAAAAGCCTGTGTTGAGGTGTATATGGGGTGTGTTTACTGTACCTCCTCTTTCTATACAGTCAGTGCAAAGAACACAGTCTGTGGTAAGAATTGGGAGGTTTTATCTTTTCCTTTTTTGATTTTTTAAATATATATACGTATATATATATACACATAATCCTTCACCATTGCAACATTTCTATGACCAATATCCCAAGTGTCCTTCCTCCCCTCCCCATTATTAATTATTACAAAATAATTCAATTATTTTTAATTTTTATTACACTCATTCTTATACTCTTGAGATATTTAATGACTTTTAGATTCCTTACTTTCCTTATTTTACATATTACTGTTTTTGTCCTGACTGAATTATATACAAATAAAAATTTGCTTCATATATTGTCAGTTCTTTAGATTCATTGACTAATTATAGTCTAATTTTAGGTATTTTACACAGTTAAATGCAATATGCACATAGTTGTTTGTAGGAAGAATGCCCAATATTGCTATTCAGATCATTTTGAATGACAATGTTATTCTAGTCTTCAATATCTTCACTGATTTTATGTCCAACTGTTGTATTGATTACTGACAAAACAATGTTATACAAATTAAATATAATTGTGGATTTAGATGTTTTGCCTCCAATTCTTTTAGTACTTGAGTATTCATGTTAAATCTATTTTGTTAATCCCACACAGAATTGCTAAACCTAGTTAATTATAAATGAAAATATATCTCTTTATTCCCTACTTAAAAGTCATATGTATTATTTACATAGAATATCTTATTTTATTTTCTAATATCACTTCTTTCTCTTCTTATGTTGTGAGAAAAAAATAGTAGGACATTTGGCCAGAACAATAGCACAGTAGGGAGAGCATTTGCCTTACATGAGGCTGAACCAGGTTTGATCCTCAGCATCCCATATGGTTCCCCTAGTCTGCCAGGAGTAATTTCTGAACACAGATCCATGATTACCCCCTGAACACCACTGGGTGTGGCCAAAAAGCAAAAGTCAAAAAGAGAGAGAGAGAGAGAGAGAGAGAGAGAGAGAGAGAGAGAGAGAGAGAGAATAGTAGAATTTGTAAGTGGTTATTTTTAAAGTAGGATTTGCATTTGGTTATTTTTAGTTCTGTATTGTACTTAAATTATCCTTTTTATATTTTACTCATTTTGTAATAAAAAGTTTAGTTTTTAGCCCTTTATTATATTTGTGTCTCTGCTTTCACCACAATAATATGTCTTTTTTTCCCTAGAGGCTGTTATAAAATCCTATTTATCACTTAGTTTTCATTAATTTCAGGATAATGTACCCAAAATAAAATGCTTTTCTTAGTTTTTACCCTGTTTGAAGATTTTGGTTTTGATATGTTGTGTTTGTGTGTGTGTACATTTTGCATATTCACTTTTAAAATAAAAGTTAAGAATACAGCAATATGTCTCCCACCCCTGAAAATTGCTAGATGTGAGCACCAGCCATTCTAGTTCTCAAGGTTAAGCCACCACATTAACACCGCTAAAGTTCCAGGTGAGTGCCCCCAGGGAGCAGAAGCCAGGTAAAACTTCCTGGAGCTGCAGAAACCCTCATAAATCCCTAAAACCAGTTAAGAAGTGCCAAGAGTGAGTGCCTTTCTTTGACAAAGCTAAGGCCCCATTTCAATGCTGCTAAATTCTGAGGTGAACAAACGCAAGAACCAGGTGTTCAGTGAAACATCCTCCTCAAATTAAGAGCAGCACCATTTTGCAACTGTGCAATATTTCAGTCTTTCTTAGCACACAGTGTGGATTGTTGGAATCTTTGGGATTTTCTAAATTAAGTATATGCCATACACAAGAGCTAGATCTTGACTTCTTTCTTGCCAATCTGTATACCCATAATATTCTTTACCTGCCTAATTGCACAATCAAGTATTTCCAGTGCTAGCTTAAATAGAAGTGGTGAGTAGGCAACCTTAACTTATACCTGACTTTTGAAGGAAGGTTCTTGTTTTTCTTTATTGACCATAATGCTTGCTCTGGACATGTAGTAATGTTCAAGATATTAATGGTGGGGCCCGGGAGATAGCATGGAGGTAAGGCATTTGCCTTTCATGCAAAAGGTCATCGGTTCGAATCCCGGTGCCCCATATGGTCCCCCGTGCCTGCCAGGAGCAATTTCTGAGCATGGAGCCAGGAGTAACCCCTGAGCACTGCCAGGTGTGACCCAAAAACCAAAAAAAAAAAAAAAAAGAAAAGAAAAAAAAAGATATTAATGGTACAACTCTTAAAAAAATTCCAATTGCATCAAAAAAGAGGGAGAAGAGGCAAACAGAAACTTTCTTAAAAAATTGGCTCAAAGGTTTCAAAAATTTTTCTCTCTCTATATGTATATCTATGTCATTGATCATCCAGAAAATGTAAGTTAAATGCACTATAAAATATAACCTAGAAGCACAGAGATGGATACTTTCAAAAGAACAAGAATAACCAGTTCTAATTGAAATTCAGGAACCTAAGAATTCATGTTCACTATTATTGGGAATGTTGACTCATCTTACCTTTTTGGAAGACATAGACATTCCTCAAAAAATTAGGAAATAAGTTTCTATAAGATACAGCAAATTCACACTTGTGAATATAACTCATGGGCCAAAATACACAATGCAGAAAAAACACTGTATTTCTATATTCTCTACTCCTGTGCTTCTATACTCCTATGTTCATTGTAGCATTACTCACAATACAAAATATCTGGAATAAAATCCAAGTGCAAAGAATACATGACTGGATAAAGATCTATGGCACACATATACAATGGAATACTACTCATCAGGAAAAAATAGACTAAGTCATGTGTTTTTGCAACTACATGAGTAAAAGGAAATATATTTAATGGAGCTAGCCAGAGAGAGACAAATATAAAGTGATCTCCTACGTAAAATATAAAGACATTTTTAAGAGATTAACAACTTTCTGAGGCAATAAAAATGAAGAACATGAGAACTAGTTTCCACTACTCAGCCTGCCACTGCGATAGAGGTAGGGGATAAGTTACAAAAGGGAACACTAGGAGAACAATGGAGGATAAAATAGTCTGCCAAAGAGATGTGTCATTGCTGACGGGACTGGTGTTGAAACATTGATAACTGAAACTTAATAATAAATAACTTTGAAATTCTTTACATCACAGGTGCTTCAGGTTAAAAAAATTTAATACAGTGAACACAGTAGGACTCTTACTAATTTGGCATATAAAATTAATAACAGTTAAAAGTTTGCTTCTTCCTTTACCATTGAAATTCAACATATATGTACATATAGATATATGTATACATATATATCTGACTCCAAAACTTTGTTCCTATAAATTATTATTGCCTTAGAAATTAAGAAACTTCATTAGCTGAATATTACCTCTGTATAATATAATGCATGTAATCACCTAACTTGACTACATTTACACAATGTTAATATAAAGATCTTTTAAAAGCTTTGTAATGAGCCAAGTGAAAAACTTGAATACTAATTATTAAATTTATTTATAAAAACAATGTATCTTCATGAGGTTATTGAATCATGAGTAGATCCAATTATGTACTTCTTCAGCTAGCTAGAGCAATATTACAAGTGGGTGGGGCACTTACCATGCATCATATAGATGCATGGTAGATCATACAGAAACTAATCTCCCCTGATTACTGCCAGAAGTGAGTACAGTCAAGACTATGTCCTGAGCACCAATGAGCATTATCCAAAAACCCAAAGCCAAAAGCAATGACGTATTTTTTTAACTCATTCCAAGTACCTCTATGTTTGTTAACTGTCGAATCAAATATGGACTTCTGTTTCTAGCACTCTTTTCTGCACAGATCTGAATAAAGAATTAGTTTTTGTATTAAAATAAAGTGTGCCTTGCATCACTGCCTTTATCCTGTAATTCCCCATCTATAGTTTTTATTCCTTCCTCTGGGGAATTTGTTCAGAGATAACATCAAATTCTTGACTAATTATTCCTTGAATATCATTCTGGGTGCTAAATAGATTTAAACCAACAATTATCACCATCACAGTCTATTTCGAAGACTTTTTTTTCCTATCCCCATTGGAATAGAATCATCCCTACATATGGGGAAGGCACTTGAGTATCTGCATTTGTCTTCCAAAGCAGCCCTTGACCTTTACTCTCAGTGAATATAGAAAATAAGGAGTGAAAAACCCTGTAAGAATCTATGGATGGCAATACTTTAGAAAGTGTATGCTGAAAATTCAAGAACTGTAGCATGGAATGAGGGTCCTTCTTGGAGAGATTTTAATTTATTCACTGTGTTCACTTTTTATCATATTTGAAGTGATATTTCTACTTTGTCTGTCATTCTCCCTTTGTGGGTCCTTATTTCATGTGTGCTCAAGTGTTATATATGTCATACGATTCATCAAGGCATATTACTTTATTTTCAGATGTATTCTCTCTGTGCTGGAATTTGGTTTCATTGTTAGGTCTTAAGTTATTGTCTTCTTTTTTTTTTTTTTTTTTTTTTTTTTTTTTTTTTTTTTTTTGGTTTTGGAGTCACACCCGGTGGTGCTCAGGGGTTACTCCTGGCTCCATGCTCAGAAATTGCTCCTGGCAGGCACGGGGGACCATATGGGGCACTGGGATTTGAACCGATGGCCTTTTGCATGAAAGGCAAACACCTTACCTCCATGCTATCTCCCAGGCCCCAAGTTATTGTCTTCTGATATCACATTCTTATTGCTATGCCAGCAATGACAAATTTTAAATCTTTTAAAAAATGTCTTCCATTTCACTAGCCAACAATTTACTTTATAGTTTTAGTCACATTTGAAATTTATCATTTGTTTGTTTCTTGGATGGTTTTTATATTTACCAATCTTTTTTATGGTTCATTAAAATATGTTGCTTTCCTCTGGGCACAAGAAGTCACATATTTTTGGAACTAAATTGAACCACCCATCCATAAATGTTCACTGAGATTACAAGCTTTATCTTACATATTCCTTCCTTAATCATGACTTCAATATCTTTTAAAATATGTATTGCTAATGAGTTACCCAAACTTTATAAATTAAAAGTTGGGCATAGTCATTTTATTACTAACTGGCTGTTCTTTCATCCCTTACATTATGGGATGTTGATCATTCTAATATCAGTTAGTACATTTAATCATAACATGATCCTTATAATTCTAACTTTGTTAGAGTACGAATGTAGTAATTTTCTCTTTAGAAAATGTTTTATCCCATATTTAGTAGTAAAAGTGTGTGTGTGTGTGTGTGTGTGTGTGTGTGTGTGTGTGTGTGTGTGTGGTGTGTGTGTGTGCTTTGTGAATACCATGTGTGAGGAGTCAGAACATCAACCCTGGCTAATAAGTTTACTAAAATACCTTCCACTACTGTTGTAAAATGTCTAGAAGCCATTCTGATCACAGCTCACTCTTTCTACTTTGTCCAAGAGTATGAAGATTTATAATACGTATGTTCAACTTTGTATTAAGAAGAGAATCAATAAGGATCTGAGACACAATTATGGGGTCATTTTCTGTGTAAATCTTTCATTTTAAAAATCTACCTCCCACAAATTTCAACCGGGATATTCTTAGATCCTCCTTCTTGCTCTAAGATCTCCAATTTGCCTACACAGACAAAGTCAAGGTCCTTGTGAGAAGGTCCTTTTTCGCTACCCTGTCTGAAGTATCTCAAAGATGACCCATGTATATTAAAGTATTTTACAGTTTCAGATATTTAGTTTTCTCTGATTACAAGTTAAATACATAAACCAAACAATTGTCAACATTATCATTTACCAGAGAAGAGATAAAGCATTATACATAGGAAACAAGTTTTGAAATAAAAAAAAAATTGTTGTTTACCAACACCAAAAATTAAAAATACCAGCATTTGTTGAAATTCTTCCCCAACGGAAGTCAATTAAGTATGATATATATTGCAAAAGTGACATAATCAAGTAATATATTTATCAATGTGATTAATTTTTTTAATGTGATTAATTTTTATAGAAAACTTTGAGAGTTTTCAATGAATCAAACTTGGATAGGTTAGAACAATATCACAGCAGACATGTGTTTGCCTTGCATGTGACCAACCTGGGTTCCAACTCTGACATCCCTTTTGGGTCCCTTGAACCTGCCAGTAGTAATTTCTGAATGCAGAGACTTGAGTAACTACTGATCAGGTGTGGGCCAAAACCCAAAAATAAATGATCAAAATCAAAATCAAAAATTGGAGCTAACATTAATGGTTCTTAAGGGAGATTTTTACAAAGGAGCATAGAGATAGTTCTCCACAGATAATCATTCAATACTAAAAGTACAGTTCCAGCATCAAATATTAATAACTGATCAAATGAAATAAATTCTAAATATTTACACTATTTAAAAGTCATTAAGAATAGGATTTATGTAACAGGAGGGTAAAATACATTCATTTTAAAATAGACAATTTAATTTTTGTTAACTAAAAGAAATTTAAAAAATATATTAATTCTAGAGAGCAATAAAAGTGAACTATATTTATACAATGAAGACTGTTGTGCATGTAAGCATTTCAATGGGATTATTATGCTACTGATCCTACCCTGATCAATGATTGTGTCCTACGCTATGGTGTGACCTGGCATTCTGCTCCCACCCTAGGGTGGTACCTGATTCTGTTCCCACCTTTGGGTGGTACCTCATTCTGGGGATTAAAGCAAGGGTCTGTGGAAGGCGGGGGGCTTTTTGGCTGGAATAGATGCTGAGGCTTTGGACTCCAGTCTTGTTCACCGAATAAAGCTAATATTCCCCCCCAGGCCCAGGCCCAGTACTGAGACTTTGTTATAAGAAACAAAAGCCTAGGCTTCCTCAGAGATTGATAGAAAGCCTAGATTAGAAAGGGACAAGAAAAAAACTGTATTTAGAATGGACTGATTTACTGAATACGACTTACAGCTTGAATTTGGATTTCGACTTTGAAAATTTCAGAGTGGACTTTTAGTTTAAACCACTTTGAACTCTTTTTTCTTTTTTTAAATTTTTATTGTGACTGAAGTTCATTACACAGAATTATTTACGGTACATAGTGACAATGAATGAAGGGCATTCCCACCACCAATGTTGTTCTCCCTCCACTCCTGTTCACAGCATGTCTCCCATATCTCCCTCCTTTACTCCCCCCACCCCCAGAATACTAGTGTAACTGGTCTCCACTTAACAACTTGTTGTAGGTTGGGTATCTATTCTGTTTGGTGTTCCAGTCTGGTCATTTTTTATTTACACTACATGTTATTATGACTGGTCCTGGTAACATCCTTTTCTCTCCTCAATTTATGAGGCTGAATAATGCAAGTTATGCTATTCTGTTTGAGATAAAAAGGTTAAGGAAAGGAGAAGGAAAAAATTGGTATCAACTACTAAAAGAAAATGAAATTTAAAAAATCACCTAATGATATCCACAAGAGTGAAAAAAAAAGTGGAAGAAAAAAGAGAAGGAAAATAATATCAAAAACGGACAAAAAATAAAACAAAACCAGAAAAAGGAATAGTGGAGTGGCAGGGTTTGGTGTTACCCACTTGTGTGTGTGTGTGTGTGTGTGTGTGTGTGTGTGTGTGTGTGTAGGCACAGTAAGTATTGGGGAAGT
>PVKC010004556.1:9680-35495 GCA_004027635.1 Crocidura indochinensis
CACCCAGTGACACGAAGGGGTTACTCCTGGCTATGCGTTCAGAAGTCTCCCCTAACCGCGGTTGTCCTAGGCTAGAGCGGTAAGGCAGGCACCTTACCTTCAGCGCCACTGACCGGCCCTAATGTCACCTGTCTTAATAGGTGCTTATTAAGTATAGTTTTCTCCCTCACTTTCTGTAGACAGTTGGTTCATATGCCATTTTATGTTTGTTGAACAAATCATACAACTTACATTTCTAAAAATAATATTCAAATTTTCAAATTTTGAGAATTGTATACTTTTCATGAAAGTTCTGTTATTTTGATCATTCATTTGTTCAAAATTCATAGGTACATGTTTTATGCCAGCTTTTCATTTTAATTCCTTAGAAAGTATATTCACAAGGTGTTGTTGATACAGCATTGATACATAAATACATCAATAGGTGAATTTCAATCAGCAGGGCCCTTAACCTTTGAGGGATTTTGTCCTCTTCTTGTTTTCTTTATTTTTTTTTAATTTTTTTTTATTTTTTGGTTTTTGGGTCACACCCGGCAGTGCTCAGGGGTTACTCCTGGCTCCATGCTCAGAAATTGCTCCTGGCAGGCACGGGGGACCATATGGGGCACCGGGATTCGAACCGATGACCTTTTGCATGAAAGGCAAACGCCTTACCTCCATGCTATCTCCCGGGCCCCTTTATTTATTTTTTTTTTAAGAAATGTTTAGATGCATAATTTAGTCATATCTCTAAGGACTTTTTGTTTTTCAATGTTAACCCTCAGAGGTTTTTAAGACTGTCTTAATAGAGAAGATTCTCTATTTCTTGATTATTGAAATAATGCCATTCTCTTTGTTTTGGTCACCATTTTTTCTCTTGCCTCCCTAAGCAACAGAGTGGTGATCCATCAAAGAAGGAGGTCACAGGTTACAATTAAGTGACCTGTTGTTTCTAAATGGCTTCCTGATGTCTGTTCCCTGAAGCATTTTGACCTTTTAGTGCTGAGGAATCACTTTGACAAGCTTTGACAAGTGGAAACTGTTGTTGAGGTCCTGGTGATTATGTAATTATATTATTGGTGGATTATATGGAACATCACAGAGAGTGGGAATAAGAGTGACTCCTCAGAATAGAGAGGGGAAAGAGAAATCATATCTCTATTTTTTAACATAGTTTTGGTGGTGAATTATTGAAATCAGTAGCATAAACTAACAGTTTGTCATCCTAACATGAAATGCAGGTTTTAGTATATGAATATTTCAGGTATGTGCAATATTTCTTCAAGGCCATTGAAGAAACACATTTTAAAAAATCTTTCCATCATGTTTGTTTCCTTCCTCTAGTTATGATGTCTCTGTATTTACAAGCTTCTTGTCTTATTTCTCAAGAAGAGAGCTTGTATTTCTCCAAGCTCTCTTTCTTGATTGTCCTTATTAAGAACTGTGTCACGTGGCCACGCCTTGCTGCATGGGAGTCTCAGAACAAACCATTTCAGCTTGGCTTCTTGCCATCCAAAAGAAAGGCAAGATGATGAATGTTGATGAGATCAGGGCTTTTGAAACTTTTCCCATTCCCCTTTCCAATTCCTTTTTGCCTGAGTAATTTTTATGTAACCCTGGGTGTACAGGTGAATGAACTAGGTATCAGCATACTTTTATATTTTAAAATGTCCCTCACAGTGTCATGTCACTCCATCTAGGTTTGCAAATCCATCAGTCAAGAAGCTAGGGACTAGAAAAATAGTCATAGCTATTAGACTTGAGAATGTTATTTTGATAATTTCTAATAACCTTAGAGCTCATAATTGGATGAGTATTAGTTTGTATATCATTTATGTTAAATAATTGGCAAAGTATTAAAATAATAACTGAATATAGCTACTCATGTGCTTTTTGTTTTTGTTTTTGTTTTTGTTTGTTTTTGGGCCATACCCAGCGGTGCTCAGGGGTTACTCCAGGCTATCTGCTCAGAAATAACTCCTGGCAGGCACGGGGGACCATATGGGACGCCGGAATTCAAACCAACCACCTTAGATCCTGCATCAACTGCTGCTTGCAAGGCAAACGCCACTGTGCTATCTCTCCGGCCCCTCATGTGCTTTTTGTTTTTTTTTAACAGTTTAGTTACATCACCATCTCGCTTTTATGAAAGATCTACGCTGGTACCTATTTTTGCTTAATAAAAGACAATCAAAGGAAAAAAAAAGAAAATCAAATGAGGATTTTTTTCACTGTAGGTGAAAAGTGAAAATAGCATTTTTATGCTATTTCAACTTATGACTGTTTTGCAGAAACCTTGTACTTTTATTGAAACGTGTACACCAAACCACTTTAATAAAACTCAACCTCAAATTATGGCTGGATGAATGAGAGATATTTGACAATAAATGTGAAATGTTGTTTATAAATTATTTGCATAGAACCCTAGTTTTTTTTCCTTTTGTGGTTTGGGCTGTTTAGAAAATAAGGTGGTTATTCTTATGATTTGTAGAATTCACTTTATATTTCACACATGATTATCATTGCAAATTATCTGAAACCACAGAAACATAGAGCAAAAATAGAATGAACCTTTAGTTATCAATAAAGTCTAAATTGCAATAAATATTGCCTCACTAAATTATGATGACTGTCTACTTTTGTTTCACCTGTGACCTTTTTTCATTAATAATCCAACTGGTTTGTTTCAAAGCAAGACCTCAATATATTACTTCAGGATGTCCAGAATTCTGAGGCTCTCCAGAGTCTCATCTTGGTTGTTATCATGCACAGTTATTATGATTTGGCTCAAAATTTGTGATGTTCACTCATGGTTCAGTATAGGTTATCAGTTTATCTTGGTTTTCTTTCCTTAGCTGTAACTTACCTATACCGTGTTGCTGTGAGAGAGCCAAAGTGATGTTGGCTGAAGAGACTAGCTTTGGGGATGTCTATCTACAGATTGATATTGCTTTGAAGGAAGGAAGTTCCAGAGCTTAACATGGCCAAGGAAGGTTATATTCCACTTTACTGATCACACAACTGAACACAACTTAGGTGTGGTTGTAGGTTTCACCCACTTTCTTCAAGATTAGAAAGAACTTTTAGCATTTGAAAAGAAGTGGCAACTGAGGCTAATCACAGGAGCAGTCATATGGTGTGTGACAGATTTTTTCTGAGCTGATCTTCCTGAATTTATTATGCATTGTCCATAACTTTGAATTCTTGGATTTATTTTGAGTCATTGTTGTGGTCATTGTTCTGCTTTAACACATTATCTCTATTTGAAGCTAAATTACTTTATACTTGGAGCCTAACAGATCAGGGTCAGAGTATGTAGCACATTCTTATGCTCATTATTTCACTGTTTCCATAAAATTTACTTCCTTACTTGACACATATATGAAATTAAAATAACTAGACTAATTTTATCTAAACCTTAATTTTGACAACTTTTATTTGATTTTAACCATTTTTACATTCAGAATAAGATTAGTTCATTGAACTTAAAATATTGAAAACAATTCATTCAGATAAGAAGGAAGAAGATATGCTTTAAGTTTCCCTTAAAATATTCTATTTGTGGGGGCCGGGCGGTGGCTTTGAGCTAAGGTGCCTGCGCTAACTTAGGATGGACCGAGGTTCGATCCCCCCGGTTCCCCATATGGTCCCTTGTGCCTGCCAAGAGCGACTTCTGAACGAATAGTCAGGAGTAACCCCTCAGGTCACCGGGTGTGGCCCAAAAACCAAAAAGAAAAATATTCTATTTGTTTATCAGCATAAGTGAAGTCATAACACTAGATTAGAGAAGGTCTCAGAAGTTCACTCTTAACTACTTTCTTTTATTAAGGGATAGTCTTCTGTTTACTTTTCAGGAAAAATATTTTCTCTGTGCTTGGAATCCTGAAATGAGATCTTTCTTCGAAAATAGGTGGTTTATGCCTTTTACAATTTCTAACATGAAAACCTGTTACCTTGACCAAATTGCCTCTCAGCTGGTAGATCGAGAAGTAGTTTTTATGGTGCTAATGCTCGCTGTTATAAATTTAAGTAAAACCTGTTTCAATTTTGTAAATTCAAAATTGAGATTGTCACACTTTTAAAAGTATAACTATTTTGAGAGAATAGTGGGTATCTGCAGCTGTCTAGACTTCTGATATGTATGTAATTACTGAAATCTGTTGGTGGATATTTTTTTATTGAAATAGATTCTTTTCAGCCTCTGTTAATAACATATGTACCTCTTTATTTTTCTGTTGGTGTAAACATTATAGAAAGCGCCAGGAATATACATCTGTGCTCAAGGTTGTCAAATATCTTTTCTTTTTTTCTCTGAAACTTCCTTTTCAGAGTGTTAGTTGATACTCTGTTGTCTGTAACATGGTTTTATCATTTCCAGATTTATGCAACCTTTTTTGTATTCTGTACAGTCTCCAAGGGGTATGTAAAGTTCATGGCTTTCTAAGATAGCAGTGTCTTTTGTTTTTAACTGGTACCCTTATCTGCATATGGATCACCATGTGCCACCTCTCCTACTCAGAAACTTGTATTGGTGTCTTTGATCCATTTTTTTCTTTGGCAGGAAAAACAAAGTGGTAGTCAGGGGCTACTTCTGACTGCTCAGGGATTACATCTGATGGTGCCGGCTGAATGTAAGGCAAGCGCTTTTTTTTTTTTTTTTTTTTTTGGTTTTTGGGTCACACCCAGCAGTGCTCAGGGCTTACTCCCTCCTGGCTCCATGCTCAGAAATTGCTCCTGGCAGGCATGGGGGACCATATGGGGCACCGGGATTCGAATCGATGACCTTTTGCATGAAAGGCAAACGCCTTACCTCCATGCTATCTCCCGGGCCCCAAGGCAAGCGCTTTAACCCCTATACTATCTCATAGGTTTTGAGACTAGTCTCTTTGGAGATTTAATGATTTTTAATGATTTCTGGGTAGAGAAGTTATAGGTTGGAAATATATGTTTTCTACTTTTTCATCACAAGTATGTGGACTTTTTAAATTCTTCAGTCATCTTCAAAAGTATTTGATTCTTTCAATGCATATCTCTCACTCATAAGCCTCACCTGTCAGGAATTGCTTAAGTTTGACAAACTTCCAAAGTCAGCTACTTACAAAGTAACACCAGCTTTTAGGTCATAGCAAAAGGAAAATTGTGACTTTTCAGGTCATTGGAGCTTTAGAGTGGAGAACAGACATGTTTTCTAACCTCTTTAAACTGATTTTCCTTTGAAAACTATAATTGGTCTTAAATCACCTTAAATATTATATAATATATATCAGCTACCAGATAGACATTGAGAAATTATGACTAGAATATATTTTGGTTTACTGATGAAATGACACTTTTTTTTTTTTTTAAGTAGGATGATGTTTGTAATCCTGTAGTTTATACTTAGGATCTGATTAAAAAAAAAACTATTGTCTATGAACTGTTACATTTCTGATTCCTAGCTACTAGGTTTATTGGCCTCTTTTATTTGTTTTCTAGAATAAATAAGCATTAAATATTGTTATCCATTTTGTTTAAGTATATTGTCTGTTTTTCCTGTGTGTTTCCCCACTTGGGCACACCCAGCAGTCGTGTGACCAACTGTGTCAACATGTGTCCAGTTGTGGACCAAGGCTTCCATACCCCATTTATTGTGTTTTATTTCCCTCTGTTTAGAAATAGAGAACTATGAGGGCATAGTTATTACCATTTGGCTCAATTTTGTTGTTTTTGGGTCACATCGGCAGTGCTCAGGGCTTACTCCTGGCTCTAAGCTCAGAAATTGCTCCTGGCAGGCTCCGGGGACCATATAGGTTGTCGGGCTTTGAATCACTGTTGTGCTGCATGCAAGGCAAATGCCTTATCTCCATGCTATCTCTCCAGCCCCAATCCTTAGTCTTCTCTTATACATTTTAATTGTATGCCTTTTAAAAACTTTTCAGTTTTTATCTTGTATGATTATAAATATGCATATTTATAATTTCATATATTATAATGATTTTATGTTTCTCAAAAGAAGTCTTATTTTTCTATAGTATTAACATTCAATTGCATACATAAAGTACAAATGATTGAATGTGACTGGAATAAATCAATAATGAAATTTATATTTTGAGGTTCACATGAAAACCTAATAAAAACAGTATGATTGTTGAGTAAAGTGATTATTGGTAATGATACAAATAAAAGTACTTTGATGACAATCAGTAGTTTAAAAATATTTTTCTATAAATTTAGAAAATATTATTAAACAGAGATTCCACTTACAAAAACAATGCAGCTATACAAATTTGGGAGTAATTTCCCTTAAAAATTTGTAGGAAGTTAGTGGGTAAAGTTATAAACTTAACTGTAGGACACAAAAGTTTTAAATAGGTGAGGAGAGTACTTTGTTCTTAGAAAGCTAAATTCACTAAAACAACTCAAAGACAGAAGTTGTGTCAATTAATCTATAAATATAGTACAGTCTCATTCAAAACTGGGGAACTTGCCAAGTTGAAGCTGAAGTTCATCTGGAAGACTGATCCTACAAGGTGCTTCCAAAATTAGGAAAAATATTTAACAGGATAAATGTTAAAGATCATTGTAAGTCACCGATGAATTGATGGTGGTACTGGTATAAGAATGCATTGAGCAAAATAGCCTGTATTTGGAAAAGTGTATTTCATAATGTAGTATGTAATATGGATTCCAGTTTATATTGGTAGAAAAGGTGAATTATTCAATAAAAGATGTGGAGGCATCTGTCTAGTCATATGGAAAGGAAAAGCAGAATTCAGAAAATACAACTTACCCAAAAATAATTCAAGAGGATAGTAATTGTAAGTAGGTATAGACATGTAAGCATTATACATATGAATATTTTTATAGTTTTGTGCTAGAAAGTCATCTGATATAGAAAAATGAATGAAAAAATGATATAGAAAAAATGATTTTAAGAGTTTAAGTGTTAATTTGTAATCCGCTCAACTCATTTAGTGAAGTAGAAGCCTCATGCATTAATCCCTTGGGATTGGGTAACGCAGATCTGGAAGCAAATACCAACACAGGAAAATATTCACACAGGTTCTGGAAACTTGAATAAAAAAATGTCTACATAAATATTTTATTGTTGTCTATAGTGTAGTTGAGGGATAATATTTTGTGAAGATATTTGTCCAGTATCAAATAATATCAATGCATCAAATTAGATACAATTCTAGTGTCAATTTTATATAACAGGTAATTCTATTTCATAATATGATCAACAAAGGGCAGATGCTTACTGTTGAAAGAGCTCTTATAATAAACATTTTAGGAACATTTTTTGGGGGTCACACCCAGCAGTGCCCAGGAGTTACTCCTGGCTTTTTGCTCAGAAATCACCCCTGGCTGGCAGACCATATGGGATGCCGTGATTTGAACCACCGTCTTTCTGCATGAAAGGCAAACACTTTACCTCCATGCTATCTCTCTGGCCCCATAATAAACTCTTAACAACAAGATGAAACTCTTTGTAAAATCATGGGATAAAGAGATAATTGATAACATAAATAGCTTATATAGGTAATTGATAAAAATAATGCTTATAGAGTGTGCCACATAGAAAAAGGTGCGCAAACCTGCTATTAGCAGAAGTAAAAACTAAACCAACACTGGCATATCTCAGTGCATGAAATGATAGTGAACAAAAGCAAGCAAAGTCTCTATAATCCATTGTGCTATAAGGAAACAAGAGCTTTAATATACTTTTTCCTCGAACTGAGACCAAGAATAATTTTTCTCAGTCTGTGTTCTAATGATACATGTATAAAAGTAAAATATATCGGTCTGGAGAGATAGCACAGCGGCGTTTGCCTTGCAAGCAGCCGATCCAGGACCAAAGGTGGTTGGTTCGAATCCCAGTGTCCCATATGGTCCCCCGAGCCTGCCAGGAGCTATTTCTGAGCAGACAGCCAGGAGTAACACCTGAGCACCGCCGGGTTTGGCCCCCCCCAAAAAATATTAGAAAAGTAAAATATATCTTCGTGTATCTATATAAAGTGTTTGTCAGGGGTTATTCCTGGCTCTGCACTCAGAAATCACTCTGGTCAGGTTCTGGGGACCATATTGGATGTGGTGGATTGAACCCAAGTTAACCATATGCAAGGTAAATGCTCTACTTGCTGTGCTCTGGCCCCTATGGAATGCTTGCTTTCAATTTCTGTATCTAATTGTCGCAAACCAGAAATAATTTGCATTGTTACGATGGATTACTGCCATTCTTCGCTCCACTCTTTGAATAGCACTGCTGTGATGCACTGAAACAGGAAAAATGAAATAGTATCTAGAATTTCCATATAATCATAACTCTGATTTAGCTATTGCCTCTCAAGGTCAAACTTGCCCCTGGCTTTTGCATTTGCTGAGTTTTACTGTGGGAAAGATATGATTACCCTTTTGCAAAAACAAATTAAAATCTAAAACAGGTTTAAAGGAACATTTATTCACCCAATGAACAATTATTTGCTTATTTATATTTTGGGGGCAATTTGGGAAAGAGACTCCCTGTGGTGCTTCGGGAGATGCCAAGGACCTGTATTCAAAGCATGTGCTTTAGCCCTCTCCACCCTCTTTTCAGCCCTCATTTAACAATTATTGATTGCTCTACTACTTTAGGCATGGCTGTTCAAGGAGCTGGGGCTGCAGAAGTGAATTAAAAAGATAAAGACTCAGCTTGATGCTTATATTCTAGTGGGAGAGACAAAATAATAAATCAGAATTACATGGTAGCTGGTAATTATTGCAGGGAGGAATCAAGAGGAATAATGGGCATAGTGGAAGCTGTATTAGAAAGAATGGACAGGAAAAGCTTCTCGAAGAAGGTGGCTTGTGAATCAAGACCTTAAGATGCTAAGAAAAGAATATCTTTCTTACTTTGGGGAGAATTCTTCAAATTATCATGGTTGTGAGTGACACACACACACAAACGCTTTAAGGCAGAAGTGGATTGAACAGTGGGACCGAGTTTTGGGACATGAGGCCAGAAGTGGTGAGGCAGAGTAGGGAGGGTCTTATAAACAATTGCGGAGATTGCCTCCTGAATTAATAGGTGGAGATGGTGGAGGGATTTGAACCCAAGAAGTATTGATTTCACTTATCTTCTAGAAGAACCACTTTGCTTAATTTGAAATGGAGTATAATGGACCAAGGACAGAAGTAGACTTGAAACTTAGGTAAGAGGTTATAATCATAACCAGGGAATACCTGCCCGGTATCAATTTGGAAAGCATGGTGGGTGATGGAGTGAATTTGAAGCAGTCAGATTCTTGATTTCTTTTGAGGAGTGAATTAATAGAATTTTCCCAAGGATCCTCTGTAGGTCATGAGAAAGGGGATTCCACTTTGGGGATTTATGCACCTGGACGGATAGAGTTGCTATCTTCTAGAATAGGGAAAACTCTATTACTAGTGCATTAAATGGTAGGAGATCTTGAGTTGGCTTTGGTTGTGTTAAATACCAAACTCCTACTGGACATCTAATGTGAATGTGACGATGCTTGGTAAATGATTGGTTATAAGGGTTTGGAAATCAGAGAGAGAGGTCTTGACTAAAGATGAATGAACTTTTAGGAGTTGTGTGTCTGTGTGAGGCCAGTAAGAGACTGAACAGATAAACCTAGTGTTCTGAACAAGAACAGTGAGATTCGAGGTCAAGAGATAAAGAAATGGGAGGAAAATCAAGGGTGTGGGGGTGTCGAGAACCAACTGATGAGTGTTGCACGAAAGGCGGAATAATCAGAGAGCTGTCAGGGAAGTAACAGAGACTAAACCAGCAAAAGTCTGACCAACAACAGGACACATCGTTCGCTGTAGTTTCTTATTGAACTATGAATCGTGGAGCTTGGAGAAGTTGCTGCTGATGCTAATTATTGTTATTTTAAGAATTCAAAAGGAACAGTCTCTTCGTATTTCTTTGTCAGGAGTGAATGTCAAATATATACCCTACCATTAAAATTAGATATAGCAGCCAAAAGGAGAAGAAAAATAAACTAAAATTACTCAAAGACCATTTTTCTATATCCTGTCAGAGAGTTTGAATTAATTATGACGCTGTTTTTGTGCAGATGCAGCTGCCCCAAATGTGATCATACATTGGCAGGGCACATCTAGTGGGGGGATAAACTGTGGCTAGAATGGGGAGAGATTGGAATCCGGAGGAAGATGAGTGTGTCCAACAGTTGACATTGGGACATACACAGGAAGTAGAAAACTAGGTGACTGGTCTACTTTGTTGAGTGTCTAAAAATATATGCGACCAGAGAATGTTTGCTGTTTTGAACAATGGCTTTGGCCTGAATAGACTAAAAAAATATACATTCTTTGTGGATGAATGCATTTCCTATACTTAAAACATGCTCACCTTTAATGTAAAAAAGATGTGACTTGTGTCTCCGGAGACTAATACAATAAAGGTTCGTTAAATGGTGCCACTAAAAGAGGGAACTTGTGTCAGTATTTCCTCAATAGGCAGTGATTTGATACAAAGTGCTAACAATTATGGTGTCTATATCTAGAAAATATTGGTAAAATATTAAGATTAAAATGTTAAATATAGTTTTAGTAGTTTTCTGAGTCAATGCTTTTATTTGTGAATTCAGATGGGGTCTAAATGCACAAGTTAAGGAGGAAGTGGGTGTCTTCTAACTTTCCTCCTATTTGCTATGCACACAATGATGTTTGTCGACTGAATGAGCCTTTTTGAAACTTTCTTTCCACCCTCTGCAACATGGACAAGGCACACATTCTAGTGTTTATCAAATTATGAAAGCTGGGTTCAGATAAAATAACAGGAGAATTTCTTTTTTTCTGGCAACTGCCAAGTGTTATTTGGAAAACAGGCAGAACAAGTTCAAGTGCAAGCCTAATACAGGGAAGAGGAAGAATTGTGTGCCAGGCACAGATGGAGTAAGTTCATTTTCATATAAATATTATCTCTTTGTTCCTACCAGGGCAGAGATGTAGTCACGGTCTTAATTGACTCAGGGAATTTTCAGGTCTGGCTCCAAAATCTTAGTTTTCTGGAAACCCTCATTGCCTCATAGCAGAGTGACCTTCAGTGGACCACTTAACATATTGAAAATGAAGGTTGTGGAGGGGCAGGTTAAAACATATGAACAGGGGGCCCAGGAGATAGCATGGAGGTAAGGCGCATGCCTTTCATGCAAAAGGTCATCAGTTCTAATCCTGGTGCCCCATATGGTCCCCCGTGCCTGCCAGGAGCAATTTCTGAGCATGGAGCCGGAGTAACCCCTGAGCACTGCCGGGTGGGACCCAAAAACCAAAAAAAAAAAAAAAAAAAAAAACATATGAACAGGTTTTAATAGAGAAACTTAGCATCTTTTCTATTATTTAAAAATAGGTGGAGAGAGAGAGAGAGAGAGAGAGAGAGAGAGAGAGAGAGAGAGAGAGAGAGCTAAATAGACTGAATGTTAGTTCTGTGTGTAAAAGGCCTGGGTTTGATTCCTGATAGAGTTTGGTCCTTTGATAACTTCTGGACCATACGGTAGAACTGAACCAGATTTGAGCAAAAATATAATAAACAAACATATATGTGCATTTTACTTAATGGCTATTAATGAATTTTTACAATTTGTAGTTTGAACCTGGGCATAGAAAATGGATGTCTTGTTAAGGCTAACATATAGTCAGTCTTTCAACTATTTTGTTTGAGATTGTAGATTAAAATATTTTTACATTAATCATTTCCACAGAAGAAATGCTGAATTTCATATAGATGTTTGTAACATTTACCTAATTTATGTTTATGTAGTTTTAGGCTGACCAGCTTTTATTTCAACCAAGCTTAGTTCTTTCAAATGTATACACTTTTGACATTTTTCCATTGATACAGGCATTCTTGTCTTAGATAGATAACTCTCTCAAACTATGCTTTTCCCTTTATTTCCACTGCCATCTGTGTATGGAAAATAAAGAGACTGAATATTGTTTATATTATCTCTACACATGTTAGATTTCTTCAAAGTTTCTGTGTCATGACTGGCATGTGCAAGAATAAACAGGAAATTAGAGACACAGAGAGGACTTCTTTATCTTTTGTCAGTGCTGAACTCCTAGCTGCATTTATTTTCATAGAACACCAGAAATCTGAGAATGGTATTTAAGTTGACCACATTCCTTTTATAGCTGGTATACACGTGGCAGGCTGCAGATTTCTAGGCCTTTCTCCTGGTCTCCAAATTAGCAATTGAAGTACCCAAAGTACTTTCATTTCTGAATGGTTTAAAAGAAAGTTAAACTGTTGTGGCATTTTTGTAATACTAAAGTAGCATATTTTTGCCAAATGCTAAAAGTAGTATGGATGTTTGTCTTAAAAACTTAGAAAATCTTGATTTTGTGAAATCCCACAACCTGGAGATTCCCACTATTGAGTGTTTTATTTCCATTCTTTGTGGATCTCTACCTGTATTCCTCTACCTATAATGGGTTATTGTAGGTTTGCCTAACTGAGCTAGTAAGAATGTTTTGAGGTGTTCTGGGTAAGAGGGGTGCAGGGGAAAGAGAATATAAAGCTTTAAATGGTTACATATTTAGAAAATGCCAGTAGGGGCCGGAGAGACAGCACAGCGGTACCGTGTTTGACTTGCACTGAGCCGATCCAGACAGACAGTGGTTCAAATCCTGGAATCATATATGGTCTCTCGAACCAGCCAGGAGTGATTTCTGAGTGCCGAACCAGGAGTAACCCCTAAGCACCGTCAAGTGTGACCCAAAAACCAAAAAATAAAGGGAAAGAAAATGTCATTGAATTTTAAAATCTAGTGCTGTCACAGATGCCTTTGTCAGGGCTGGAGCTTCCCAGGGTTGCTTTCTATCAGGAGAAATGTGGGTACAGAGAACCTCTTTGACCACTGCACCTGCTACTATGGTCTCATAGTATGTCCTGCAGATGGCAAAGCAGATCGTGTTTTGCATATTGTCTTTGTGTACTTGACAAAATTGAAGTTTCCTGCTTTGGAACCTGAGTTTTCCACTAAATGTATTATGAACATGTTGTGTTTTAGATTTCTTTTCCCCAAAGCTACTTGTTTATTTATAATATGTTTCATTCAGAAAGGTTCTATGGAAAAAGTCAGGGCCTACCTCATGTGACAGAACATTTTAGCTCATGTTGGTCACCTTGAATTGTCCAGAAGTATAAAATGTTAATATTCATTTTGTTTCTGCCTTCCTCCTACCCATTTCCACAAACCTTTAATTTTGGACAACTGCTGCTGAAGCTTGTGGATTTGCAACTCCCAGAGTCTCTGCTGACTTGTTTGCTTTGGAAAGACTTGACAAAAATAGGCCAATTTTAATGCAAATGGCTGATTTTCTGCAGTGGGTGGGCAGTTCACTTAAGAATAGTGTTTCATTTATTGTTTTGTAAAAATAGTGTCTTCCAGAAGAAGACATTTAACCCTGATTGGATTTTTTTTTGATGTAAAGAAGTATTTTATTCTAGACTACCATATTGCCTTCCCAAAGAAATACTTAATGTTTCTTAAAGTTCAATAATGGGAAATACTAGTTACCAAATTTTCTTTATAATTTATTCTCCAGTATCTTTGCCATTTTAATGGAAAGTACATATTTGCCTCAAATTTAGATCAAATTAAAAACTAGTCATCACTCTGAGTGTTCCCTTAATCTATTATTTTCTTAATCACAAATATATCTTTGAACCTGAGAACTTAACAACTAGATCATTTCTGTCTCTTTCAAAGTGTTAAGGACTGGAGGGAAATGTATTCCTCGTATGAATTATGTGTATCTTTATGAATAAGGGTTTAGGTCAGTTTTAGAGATCCTCATAGAGAAAAAAAGTCTTCTACTCAACTTTTACTTTTTCTGAGGTCTATCTTTATGCTTATATTGTTTATGTTGTAGTAAGACCAAATGATTGAATTCTTTGTGAGTAGAAATCCTTTATTTTCTCAACCTGAATAGATGCCAGTTTCTTTGGCATACACAACTTACCTTTCAAATTTCATACATTGTTTTGCAAAGTCTTTTATAAACAACTTATCTGGATCAGATCTGTAACAAATTCATGGAGTCTTCCCCCTCTTTATTATCCTGGGCAAGTGCATCACTTTGAAAAACTGGAGCTGAAAAGCATAATATGTACTTTTGGCATGGGAATTCCTTTTAGAGAGATTCAAATTTCTGCAAGGAAATCCTAATTTGCATGCAAAAGCTCTCACTATAATTACAACAATTTCCTCCTGCCATTTTTCCTAATATAATTTAATTTCAGCTTCTCTATGTGCTAAGTATAAGGTTTTTCCCTTCCTACAAGACAGGCCTGGTTGAAAAAAGTGACTGTGGAATAATCTCGCCACTTCCTGCAAGCAACTAACAGATGGGCCACCATTAGAGTTATAACTGTGCGTTCTATTGGGGGCAGGAGAAGATAGTACGGGATACCTTTCAGCATCATTTGCTAGTTTATCATTTGGCAACCAATGGCTTATTCTTGGGAGAAAAAAATTAGCAAAATCATTAAAGAATAAAAATGTCTTCTGTTCAAGTTTTACTTTTCCTGAGATCTATGCTTATGCTTATGTTATTTAAATTGTAGAAAGACAGAATGACTGAATTTTTCTGAATTGAAATCCTCTGCTGCTTTGGGCATGCTTGCTCAATCTCTAGCATAATTTCTCAGAGAGCAACACAAACACTGGCAGCACCCCCAAGTGAACATTCTTTGAGGATCACTGGAAATTGAGAAAAGGCACTTCACATTCTTAGAGTGGCAGATTTTAGCCATTCTAAGGAGGTTTGTTGTCATCCATAGGAAGCATGTTGCTTTATTTTTTGTACTTTATTTTAAAATAATTTTTAAGATTTAGTCATTGTTGTGATTTTTCCCCACTGTTTTGTCTGTTCTTCTCTTTGTGATCTGTTCAATAAGAAATTCTGGTAGAAGAGTCCCTCAGTTTAAAGCTTATGTTAGAACCAAGTCACGGAATTGTTGGACTTGTTCTAGTGGCCCCCATATGCACGAATAACGCCATGTGGCATTGTTCTCCTTTTACACAGGCACAGTAAAATGGGAAAATACTATACACACACAAGTAAGTTCTTATCTAATAGAGATAGGAGCACACAAATCTTGTAATGCAATGGGACCCTACACCCTGAACATTGTCTAATGACCTGGCTCAAGCCTCAGAAGAATAGCATTCTCCATTCACCCCCAAACCAGGGATGTCATCTACGAAACAACTACAGTTGTCTATAACATCACCTAGCAGCAATCCTCTACCAGGGAAGAACCTACCACTGCTCTGGCATTGATCCACTCAAAGGAGACTTCTCTTAACACTGAGAAGACTTAACAACAACGACCTGCTTCCAGGACAAAACTCTCTGCATTGCCCTCTAATTGTGAGGTGAAACTAAAGGACGCTCCACATCATCCTGACTTCAATGTAGGATATGCACAGATTCCAGGATCTTTGACTACAAAAACCTAACACCAACAACAGAGACTGTATGAAAAATAAAAGTGTATTGGCACTGAAGACAATGCCTTGTGTTACAACCTAGTATGCCTGGAGCCTAGAGTTGTCTTATGCCAGAAAACATCAGGGTCAAGGTCTCCTTGATTTATGCCAAGACTTTTCCTTTCCATGTCCCCCATGTCTTACTGGGCTTATGCAGATAAGAAATTTCACTCTAGCATCGTTTTTGCTGTGCTCCTTTGATTCTTATTCTTAAGAGAGAGAGAAAGAGAGAAAAAAGGAGAAGAAAAAGAAGAAAAGAAGAAGAGGAGGAGAAGAAGAAAAGAAAAAGAGGAAGAGGAAGAGGAGGAGGAGAAGAAGAAGAGGAGGAGGAGGAAAAGAAGAAGAAAAAGAAGAGAAGAGGAAGAAGAAAAAGAAGAAAAGAAGAAGAAAACGAAGAAGAAGAAGAAAAGAAGAAGAAAGATGATGATAATAACTTTGCCTTTGTTCTTCCTGAAACAAATGTATTATGATTAATTGTGTCAATGACTAATATAGTATTAAACTTCAGATCAGGAAGTCTCAGGGTCTATCACTTAAACTTTTGAGGTTAACTTAAATTAATATGCATGTGTATGGAACTGCCTTCAATGTTAAAAGAGTTACATAAATTTTGTGGCTTTAGATTGCTTTGTGCAATGCTAAGAAATGTTATAATGTACCACAATCTGGGGACTTAAGGGACAAAGTAATTGTGTATTTGCTTTGTTTTAATTTTATTTAATGTTTTTCTGCTGAAAGTTCAAAATTGAGGTGTTAGCAGGGGATTTCTTCTGAGAATTCTATTTATGGGTGACCATCTTCCCACTATAAGGTCACCTTGTCCTCTTTCTTTGCATTTTTTATCTTCATAAAATAAAAATAAATTTTAAAAAAATTAAAAAAAATTTAGTCACTGTTGGGTCCTGAGCAATAGCACAGCGATAGGGTGTTTGCCATGCATGTGCTGACCTTGGATGGGTTCAATCCCTGGCATCCCACATGGTCCCTTGAGCCTGCCAGGAGCAATTTCTGAGAACAGAGCCAGGAGTAAGCCCTGAGCACTGCCGGATGTGGCCCAAAAACAAAACAGCAAGAACAACAATAAAAATTCAGTCACCGTGAATTTGCTAAATTATCTCTCTTTTTATTTTTATTTTTTTTTTTTGCTTTTTGGGCCACACTGGGTGACACTCAGGGGTTACTTCTGCTATGCACTTAGAAATTGCTCCTGGCTTCCAAGGTCAGTCCTGGATTGGCCTTGCAAGGCAAACACCCTACCACTTCGCTATTGCTTCCTCCTGCCCCTCATCCCTCATTTAAGTTACTTTATTTTATTTTTTTTTATTTCAGTTTTGGGTTTCAGCATACAATGTTTCAACAGCAATCCTCGTCAGTGTAAAAGGTGGGAAAGAGCATTGTTTTATTAACAATTTTTATTGTTTTATTGTTCATGCAAATAAACACCTTTATTTTGATCAGAAAATATAGGAAATTATTGTATTAGCACTTAATACTAGATAGAGACGTGTATATTGTCTTTGTTAGTTTTCTGAATTGATGA
This sequence comes from Crocidura indochinensis, assembly GCA_004027635.1. Lineage (NCBI taxonomy): Eukaryota > Metazoa > Chordata > Mammalia > Eulipotyphla > Soricidae > Crocidura > Crocidura indochinensis. Next base: position 26,706 of record PVKC010004556.1, read on the forward strand.
AGTGCTAAATTTAATTGTAATAAGAATAAACCAAGTTTCTAAATTGTTAAGTAAACAAATATCTAATTATTTATTAAGATAATGCAAAAATAATAAACCAAATGCTAAATACAAGAATAAGCAAAATGGTTAAATAATGTCAGACTTAAAATTCCACTTTGTTCTGAACATTTACTATGCTCTTGGGACAAGATCCATTTTGCATTTATGTTGAATTCTGGTTGTCGGGACTCTGTTAATAAAATAGAAAGTCAATTCATTGTATTTGGCCTGTATGTTTGGAATTAATAAAGCTTCGTAAGATGCCCGAGACATGACATTTCTTCTTGTTGCAAGCATGCTTCTCTACAAGGACACACTTCCTTCTGGAAGCCTTGATCAATCTCACCTTAAAGGCTTATGTGAAGTTTGTTGTGTTGCTCAGAATAAACTTGGCACTATTATGACTAATATTTCCCATGAATCTCCCCAATGGCTTTTTGTGTCATCACAATATACTCTTGATATCCTCTTCCCTCCTCTCCAACTTGCTGAGCATTTATTCTACAAAGAATATCATTTGTGAACTCTATTTGGCTTGAGCAAAAGAGAAAGACTTTTTTAAATCTCTTTTCTCATTTTTTCCTTAAGTTTACGTAGTGAACCTTATTTAAGGGCAAGTTCTTATTTAGTCTAGAGAACAAAACTTCCCTTAAGCCCTATTTTGTTCATCTTGTATGTTCTCAAGTAATAAATCAAAACTAAAATAATGCTGGTGCTTAAGAGTATTAAAGTGATTTGAACAACTAATTAAGTGTAGGTAAAAAAGGTATTTCTGTAATAGTTTCATTTATAATTCTTTATATCTTATTTATTGTAAAATTATTTCAAGCTCTTAATCCCAGAATTATAGTATACTATAACAAAAATTATGATGGCATTATTAAATGCAAATTTTATGTATTTTCACTAAATTAATGTGAATTGACTGTTTGAATTATTGATGGTTTGATTTTCCTTAATTCTAGTGTTAATTAATTAAGAGGCTGTTTAATATTGATATAATTTAACTTGAATTATATTTTTAACATTAATTTAATCTCTAATTATTTAATCTCTCATTATTTTTTACTGACTGAGAGTATTCTTTACTAAATATCAAGTACCACTTTACAAATAATGCAATAAGACATATCCAATATTGTTTATATACATTTTTTTTTTTTTTTGGTTTTTTGAGCCATACCCGTTGGTGCTCAGGAATTACTCCTGGCTGTCTGCTCAGAAATAGCTCCTGGCAGGCATGTGGGACCATATGGGACACCGGGATTCGAACCAACTACCTTTGGTCCTGGGATGGCTGTTTGCAAGGCAAACGCCACTGTACTATCTCTCCGGGCCCTGTTTATATACATTTCTAATTGCTCAAATGGGCCATACATATTAAATATGCACCTATAGGATTTTGTATCTACAATATAAATTAAATTAAACTTATTAATAAAATTAAATCAGCATTTCTGATACTGTCTTCCTCATATATGCATTTGTATATTACTTCAGATATTTCTCCAAATGGGTTTAATAATGACCATTGCCCATGTCCCCTCAATCCACTTTTTCTTGCTCCCAGGAGTAATTTCTCTTTTTAACTGTGATTTTTGCCAAAAAGAAATAAAATAAGTGCTTTGTTTAAAAGTATTGGCTATTATCATATACCAAATTTTCTAGGAGCATTTTTTTTGGGGGGGTCACACACATAGCCATGATCAGGAATTACTCCTGGCTGTACACTCAGGACTTAATCCTGATAGTGTTTTGGAGCCCATTCGAGATTCAAGGGATTAAACTCAGGTTAGCCACGTACAAGACAATCACCTGATCCATTGGACTCTTGTCTTTAGGAGTACACTTAAAAGGCAAAAATAAAAATGGTCAGATGAATGTTAATAATGTTTTGAAAGCCAGTAGAGCCGTAATATAATTTCCACCTATTACCTGCATAATCAATATAAACACTTGATATGTTTTACTTTTATTGGAGATTATCTTGAAATTTGTTATATAATCTACACCTGAGCACATCTCTGTTTAAATAGCTACATATTCAATACTGCCTAGCCAGTGGAAGTTGGTTGCCATTATGTGGAACATATGTGTAGACTTAAAACAGCCTAAGAAGAAATGAGTATTTGCAGAAGGGGGACCATAAGAAACTGAAAAAAAAAAAAGTACCTTTATGGTATTTTTAGAAGTAATAAAAACCCTCAGTGAAATTAAGAGTAAAACAAAGTTCCCCTAAAGGATGATTTACTACCAGAAAAAAACAAGGTGATAGCACGTATCATACCAAATCATTCTTTGTGATATTTAAATGGTTTGAATTAAGTGACATTTTTAATAATGGATTCGGTATTTAAATGGTTTGAATTAAGTGACATTTTTAATAATGGATTTGTACCAACATCCTATGAGGTAATGAGAGTGTGAAAAAAATAAAACAAAAGCATATTGTATGTCTGTGATCTGATGAATTGGTGTATCACTTGAAGCCTGCCAGAAATTGTGTGTTTTTTAGATAGGGAGGTGTGATAGGGACTAAACTTCCCAGCTATGTTTCATTAATGTTTAAACTCTAGTTTCACACTAATCATTGCTGGTGTGATTGTAGACAGTCTGCTCACTTTTTATGGACACTTTTTGTGGGCACTTAACGTCGTGCCAAAATAATGAAGGCCAAGGAGTGGAAATATTCTGCAGAACACGATTTTAAACTCTTTCTTTAGGTTAGATTCTTAAATCACTTGACCTATTCGCTAAACAGGATTCGTAAAGTATTTCAGCTATATTTTAGGTGCATTGAGCTTCTAAATGTATATCCAGTGTGGTCTTACCTTCGTTTCAACTTATAATTGGCAAGTTCCCATGGGAAAAAATCATTATTGGTGCTGTAAAAGCAGTTCTTATCTGTCACATTTGGGAAATGAAAGTTTCGTAGAGGTCAAAAAAAAGTGTGCCCCCAATTATGATGATGACTTGTACATCACAAATAGCTTAATAGCTTGAAACCTCTCTTAGTCTCCCTTCCAGAGTAAAAAGAAAAAGGGAAGAACAAACTGAACCCACCTCAGTCACTCATTTGCTGTTTTGTCATATAGTTTTAAGAAGGTGGAAAAGGACCCATTTAAATACTTCTTTGTCAACATCTGCGATTTCTTTCCACTTCAATTACGTATGCTCACATGTTTATTAGTTCACCTTTATTGATTGGTCAAGGTTAATGTCTACATAATGAATTGAAGATAATTAAAGATTCGTTGGCATCCATCTGCTCATGTTTACTCAGTGTGGTAAGTTTTATAGCTGTTCCAATCATGTTTCCTGAGGAGTTCTGTGTGTCACAGACACAATTTCTAAAACACAAACGATGCTGCTGCCTTAGGCAATGTAAGAAGTTTTTTTCCTTAATCTTTCAGCACATGACAGCTTATTAGGGAGATCAGATGATGTGCCTCTAAGAAGCCCAGGGTGTGTTTACAGACACCGTGGAGTGTGGGGTGATGCCAACTGGTCAGACACATGACCTGGCTGTCCCTCCTTCCCTTCAGCAGTCTGGGCTGCTGGCATCTGTGCTAATTATTCGCCTTCAGCAGCAGAGCTGTGGGTGCTGCCTGGGAAGGATGACCCCCGCTTTCCTTGTGTAAGATTGGACTGATGTGTGCTATGGAAGCTGCCCGTTGCCAAACTTGTCCTGGTGCCTAATCGAGTTCATTTATATAATGAGTCTGCAAAAGGGACAGTCACCTGGATGTAAATGAAAAGGGGGGTTGGGACTAGAGGGATGGCACAGGGTTAAGGTGCTTACTTTACAGATGGTCAGCTCCAGTTCCCTCCCCAGCAATGAACCTAACCCTAACCATTGCTGGATGTAGAAGCCCCAGCAATTATGCACCCAGCTCCCACAAAGAAAAAACTCTGAAGACTGTTCTCAGGTCCAATTTCATCTGAACTCTCTTGCATGTTAACTATTTTTCTCTTGCATGTTAATTTTTAATTATATTTTAAAATAATTTTTATGTTGATTCACCATGAGATACACAGTTATAGTTTGAATTTTAGTCATACAATAGTCTACATTCATCCTCTCTTCGCCCTCCCCTTCCCCCTCCCCTCCCTTCTCCCCGTCTCTTTTCCTTTTTCTTTTTAGGCAATGTGGTTTGCAGTATTGTTCCTGAGGGGGCTACCATGAATATCTCCTTTCAACTTTATCTCCTTTCAACACCTTATAGTCTTAGTGGTCTCTTCTCTGCCGTAATTGCATTCTCTCGCTATTTGTGGCATGTCCTTGTTCTAAGTTCCCCTTTCTCCCAGTTTCCTTTTCTTTTCCATTGTCACCCTCATAGCTTGTAGTTGTCATTCTTAGAACTAGTCCCCAAATTCCCCTCCCTTGCCTTCACTCAGTTCTCCTTTTCAGTGTCAGTATGACCTGCAGGGTTGCATTTACCTTCAAACTGGTTTCCCTCCCATCTGGTCTCCCCAACAGCTTCCCTTCTCTACCCATCTTCTGGCAGGAAGGGTCCAGACTTCACAAGTCTCAGTGGGCGTCTTCTGCCATTTCCTCTTGCCATAATAGTCAAAATCAAAATTGATTTTCAGATCCAGCAGGCTCCTTTATATCGCAGTGCTTCCCTCCTGCCCTCAGCTCCCTATATCTTCCCTTCCCTCTGTGGTCCTTAAACAAGGTTAGCTGCTATTCTGTGCCTGAATTTCCCACCAGTGTAGGCCTGGGCTTCCCTTATATGAGCCCAACACTATCCTTGGCTTCACTGATGCCTTCCCGAACTCAGCTCTGGCTTTCACTTGTCTGTCCTAATGGTCTCTACTGGTGCTTAAACACTTGAAAGTTCTCAAAAAGCTTTTTCCTTTATGGTGACTCATCACATTCACATGCCATTGGAGATCCTTTCAGTCAGTTTCCAGAAAGCAGTGTGGCGACCGTTCATTTCTTTGTTCTACCCAAACTCCAAACCCTGCATCTCCTTGCATCCAGAAAGTACTGGACTCTGAACAAATGGATTAAGTCATAAAAATGCTTAACTTTTTGGCTTGGACTATTTTTAGCTCTCTGTATCTTCCTTCCCCACTCCCCTGGTTCTTTTCCTCAGGGTCTTTTTCTGCATGCAGGAACTGGTTTATTTTGTAATTTCTTAGGATAAATAGGCCAATTATTGAATACATCATGTAAAGAGTGCTATGAGATTGTTTGAAAGTTATTTTTCTTTTCTGAAGTTTATTCCTGTTAAAGGCAGAAATAAAACTGCTGTTAGAAGTTTTGATGTAGAGTTTTGGACAAAATGTGTCCAATATAGGCAACTCTGATAAAGATGGGCAAAGCATATCAGACTTAGGGGGAAAAAGTCATACTAAATTTTTTATTAAGTACATTGTATTTAGAGTTTATTCTTGACACCAAATTTATGCTGTCAGATTTAAGCCTTAAGAATACTGTTTTCAGGGGCCCGGGAGATAGCATGGAGGTAAGGCGTTTGCCTTTCATGCAAAAGGTCATTGGTTCGAATCCCAGTGCCCCATATGGTCCCCCGTGCCTGCCAGGAGCAATTTCTGAGCATGGAGCCAGGAGTAACCCCTGAGCACTGCCGGGTGTGACCCAAAAACCACACACACAAAAAAAAGAATACTGTTTTCAGGGGCTGGACAGGTGGCACAGAGCAGTAAGGCATCTGCCTTCCTGGTGCTAGCCTAGGATGGACCGCGGTTTGATCCCCCGGTGTCCCATATTGTTCCACAAGCCAGGAGCGATTTCTGAACACATAGCCAGGAGTAACCCTTGAGCATCACCAGGTGTAGGTAGCCCTCCCAAAGCCCCCACCCCCCCAAAAAAAGAATACTATTTACAAAGTGTCACAATTTTCAGTACTTACTAGAAGGATTTCTTTCTGTTTTCTTTAGGACTTTATTTTTAATCTGGAAAAGATATTTGTTTATGTTTAGCACAGTGTTTATCCTTAGAGATAACAATATAAAGCATATACTACGGGTTCCTGGGTTATGGACAGACTAGCTTAATATTTAGCAACTTTTCGATTACACACTATGAGGAATAGAGACCAAAGGAACATTAGAAACTCTTTTTGTGTGTTTTTTAAGACACAGTAGATGGTGGCCAGGGGACCAGGTGGTTCTGGGAACTGATTTTGTGAATCCTACATGCAAACAAAGCACTGGAGCCCTTTGAGCTTTCTTTCTTATCTATTTTTTTCTCTAGTTGGAAAAAAATCACTTATAAATAAACTTTAAAAGTTCATGAAAACAGGGGCCGGAGAGGTGGCGCTAGAGGTAAGGTGTCTGCCTTGCAAGTGCTAGCCAAGGAAGGACCAAGGTTCGATCCCCCAGTGTCCCATATGATCCCCCCAAGCCAGGGGCAATTTCTGAGTGCTTAGCCAGGAGTAACCCCTGAACATCAAATGGATGTGGCCCCAAAAAACAAACAAAAAAAAGTTCATGAAAACATATAGAAAAACATTAATCTTGTTATATTGACTACAACACATAAGCATTACAACATAAAGTCACACACATCACGTACAATTTCAGGGACTCTTTGGGACTTCAGGAGTGGGAGACGCTGTACACAGGAGATGAAGGCAAGAGGGGTCCTCAAAGCTTACAAGCTCACCGTTTTCTACATGAGAAGCGAGAATTGAGGGGTGTTGGCAAGGCACACAACTCTCTAATCCAAAAACGGGTATAGGGTAGGGGGGTTAGAGACTGCAGCCCTTCCTTCCAATGCCCTCCACTGCCCCTTATCCTGGGCCTGGCTTCCTCCCGAGAGGAACACCCATCTTTTGCCTGCTTTCTTGTTCTTTACCTTCTCCAGAGCTTCACACTAGTCCTAACCACCAGGCACTTTCACTAAATTACAAAGCAAGTTAAAAAGTTCCTTCCTCCTTCCTTCCTTCCTTCCTTCCTTCCTTCCTTCCTTCCTTCCTTCCTTCCTTCCTTCCTTCCTTCCTTCCTTCCTTCCTCCCTCCCTTCCTTCCTTCCTCCCTCCCTTCCTTCCTTCTTTCCTTCCACTTTCTCCTTTTATTCCTTCCCTCTTTTCTTCCCTTTCTCCTCCATTCCTTTCTTCCTCTCCTTTTTTTTTTTGCGTGGGTGGGGGAATATCCATCAGCACTCAGAGGTTACTCCTGGCCCTGTGCTCAAAAATAGTGGGGGGGGGGGCAGAGAGTAGCATGGAGTTCCTATGCCTGAAGAACATTCGGACTTTCTTGTCCACCTAAGAAAAAAAGAAAAAAAAGAAAAAAAAAGCTCCTTCCTCTTTCTCCCTGCAGTCCTTGCTCCTGTACCCAATAATCTCCCTAATAAAGTCCATGTCCATAGAAAATAAAATACTGGCCCCGAGAGATAGCATGGAGGTAAGGCGTTTGCCTTTCATGCAAAAGGTCATCCGTTTGAATCCTGGTGCCCCATATGGTCCCCCGTGCCTGCCAGGAGCAATTTCTGAGCATGGAGTCAGGAGTAACCCCTGAGCACTGCCGGGTGTGACCCAAAAACCCCCTCAAAAAAAAAGAAAAAAGAAAAGAAAATACAACATATGAAAAAACACAGCAAATAGAAAACATGGAGGGAAAATATAAACATACATTTTATAAAATGTGTGTATGTTGGACATATAGTTTTTATTAATTTTTGTTATATATTTGGTCTTTTTTTAACCACACCCAGTGATGCTTAGGGACTATTCCTAGCTTTGCTCAGGACGCCTTCCTAGCATGCTCAGGGGGCCATGTGGGATGCCGGTGACCGAAATCAGGTCGAGCAGGTGCAAGGCAAGTGCCCTACCCACTGCTCTATTGCTCTGGCCCCTTGTTAACATTATATTATGATTATTTTTTACATATTTGAAACAACATGACTTCTAATGAGTGTGTATCTTTATATCGTGAAAACTATAGCAGTTCAGGAATATTCTATCACTGGACTATTTTTGACTCCTAAACTTGAAAATATTTTTAGTGGCTCTTGAAGTTGTGATTATTCAGAATTTATTATATAAAGTAATCCACAAGAATATACAAATTAGGGGTATCCTCCTGATTGAAATATGTAGTCTTTTAGACTTGATACATAGGAAGAAAAATGATGAGTAGAGTACATATCTCAGGACATATTTGAAGATCAAATACATGTAAGGAAAGACTTAGTTTTTCTTGCTTTAATGTTGGCCCAAGTTTGGAGACGAAAGCATTTATAGACCATTAACTGTGAGACTTTACTCTTGAGACCACTTGTCGTAATGAGCTGTCAATTATTGTGCTTCTAAGTGTAGTTAAAGGGACCATTGGGCTTGCAGTTTAAAGCCAGTGTTTATAAATGTACAGGAATTGAATTATAAATGGAGCAGTTTGATGAGATGCAACCACATAATGCTCGTGTCTGGACATACTGTCTGGTCTTCTGAAAGTTTTAGTGACATTTAACAATGAGAAACAGAAAAATGTTTATTTGAACCTATATTCCACGATTTTTATGTTACTTGAGATGAATTTTGAGAAATATACTTGTCATTTTATGCTTTTGGACCACACCTAGTGGTACTAAGTACTCACACCTAATTCTGTGCTCAGTAATCATTCCTAGAGGGACTCAGGCTACATATATGTTGTCCTGGGAATTGTACCCAAGTCAGCAGCATGCAAGGCAAATACCTTATGAACTGTCCTATTGTTTCTTCTCAAAAGAAATAGTTTGTTAAAACTGAGCATTATTCATTTGTATGTATTTAGTTGT
>PVKC010004557.1:0-27007 GCA_004027635.1 Crocidura indochinensis
TTATACAAAGCTATAACAAGTAGATTTCTGAATGGTGTGGGCAAAACACAGCCCTAATTGAAAATGGCAGATTAGGGGGCCGGCCCGTGGCGCTGGAGGTAAGGTGCCTGCCTTGCCTGCGCTAACCTAGGACGGACCACCATTCGATCCCCCGGTTCCCCATATGGTCCCCCGTGCCTGCCAGGAGCGACTTCTGAGCAAATAGCCAGGAGTAACCCCTGAGTGTCACTGGGTGTGGCCCAAAAACCAAAAAAAAAAAAAGAAGAAGAAGAAGAAAATGGCAGATTAGGAAGCACAAAAGTAAAAAGTCATAAGAAAAATAATGAATAGAAGTTCTTTTTAGGCGGAATATACAGAACACATATAGTAGGAAAGTTGAAAGAGCAACTACAAAAGTAAAATGAAGCCATATACACACTGGGAAAGATTGATTGTCTAGAACCATAAGAAATGCCAAGTAAAACATTTCAAATAAAATAATTAAGAGTTAATACTGAGTATGACTAAACCTTATAACTTTTGTGAAGAAAATTTTTATGAAAAAAGAAGTATACTTATTCCTGCTAAAATAAGGTTTTTCATATATTGTCTATTTTTCATATATCATCTATTTATTTTATTTATTTATTTTGGTTTTGGGGCCACACCCGGCAGTGCTCAGGGTTTACTCCTGACTGTCTGCTCAGAAATAGCTCCTGGCAGGCACGGGGGACCATATGGGACACCGGGATTCGAACCAACCACCTTAGGTCCTGAATCGGCTACTTGCAAAGCAAACACCGCTGTGCTATCTCTCCGGGCCCATATTGTCTATTTATTGTCTAGAGTACAAGTAGGGTGTGGGTGGGGAGGAGGGAGATTTGGGACAATGGTGATGGGAACGTTGCACTGGTGATGGGTGGTGTTCTTTACATGACTGAAACCCAAACACAATTATGTATGTAATCAAGGTGTTTAAATAAAATATATTATTAAATTAAAAAAAAGAAAAAGGAAGTATACTTATTCCTGCTAAAATAAGGTTTTTCATATATTGTCTATTTTTTGTTTGTTTATGAAGTCCTAACATTTTGTCAGATATTCTTTGGAGACCTGATCAATATGATGGTAAAAGAATATTTCTTGTTCCCATCACTTCTTTATTTCCAGAGCAGTTCAACTTTTTCATATTTAGATGATTTTTATTTTAATTTAAGAAGTAAAATAAAATGAAGCTTGATATCAAATGAACCAATAAAATGAAGTTTGCTATCAGAGAGAAATTACTAGTCAGTTTTATAACCAAGAAAGCATTGTGTAAGCAGTCTATTTCTTTAAATATTATAAAATATCTATGCTTAATTAGTATGAATTAATGTATGGTGAAAAGCATAAACACATGTATGAGTTTGAACATATACAAGATATGGGATAATTAAACAAATGAGGAGAAAATAAGTTATCAGTAGGCCACTTTCAACCACTTTTATTTTGAAGAAAACTATTTTGGCTAGTACATAAATGTGAATATTTACAAAATAGTTTCCTGGTTTGTAAACTAAGAAAGGTCAATGCCAAAAGTCTTCTAGCTTTCTGAAAAAGTTTTTGTTCTTAATTCAAAATATCCTTTTAAGAAATTCTCTTTACAGGGGCTGGAGCAACAGTATAGTTGGTAGGGCCTCTTGCCTTGTATGTCTTTTATCTGAGTTGAGTATTCAGAACCCTATGCACTTCCCCAAGTTACCAGGAGTGATCCCTGGTAACATATAACCAAGAATAAACCCTAAGCACCACATAATGTGTACCAAAACCGAAAAATATTCTTTATAGTCCAAGAAAACGTATTTACATTTATCACTCTTCCTCATATATATTCTATATGTGAGATTAGTGTATATATGTAGATTCTTATAATCTAAAAATCCTGGCTGTGTTTTTAAAGAAATTCTTAAAATGTTAGTTCCTTATATAGTTCTGTAATTCATTATATTGTAAATACTTAAACTCTATGCTTGATTTATTTTGAACTTATTATTTCTATTATCTAATGCATTTTTATTCCATTACTCAGATTGCATTTAACTTCCATATTTCCATTGTAGACATTCATGGTATAAGAAACATATTTTTCATTTTTTACACAGCAAGAAACAAATCCTTCCAGGATTTTATCCACAGGAAATATGCCTGATGATCTTGAGAAAACTATGCATAGCAGTCACATTAACAATGAAATATCAATGCAAATTTCTACTGGACTCTGATAAGCTTCCTTTATTAGTTTTTAAGAATGTAATTTTATATGCCTTTTAGATCACAAATCTTTATATGCTTTTTAGATCACAATCACAAATGGTTTGATAGTTTAGGGAAAAAATTCGTTTTTATATACTTAGCATTTAATGTGATATAGTACGATGTGAAAGCACAGCAAGTTAATAATTTTAAACTAATTTTTAGGTTTAGAGAAAAATATACACTTTCCAGACATATTTTGAAAAAGGTATTTTATAGGGGATACAACCAATGAACTTGGGACCTCCGGGGCTGCCTCAGCCCATTCTTTGACCATACAATTACATGATGGCTTTAGTGTTTGGGAACTGTTGTGCCAGACCTTTAACTCAGAATCCTGCACATGTCATTCAGCCCCAGGAAAATAATTTTAGCCTGGACTATGAATTTTCTTTTGGTATATTAAGGAATAGCAACTAATATGCATGAATGCTAAGTAGACTATCTGACTTCTGAATGATTGCATTAGAGTCATATGTGAAGAAAACTGAAGTCAGAAATGATGGTATAGTATCTAGGGCATTTACCTTGAATGCTATCGACCTAAATAGATCGGCAGTATCCATGATCTCGCCAGGAGTGATCACTAAGCTTGGAGCTAAGAGTAAGCCGAGTACCATTAGGTATGCCCCCAAAACAAAAATAAATAAATAAATGAGAAAAATGCCCAAGTTGCTAAATTGATACTGTAAAATTTCCAAATCCAATTAACCTGCCATGTTATAGGAAGATTTTAAAGATATAAGAGAGTAGATAAGGCTGTCTGTTGGCAGTCAAGATGGAGGTTGAAATTTTATGTAGAGGGACAAGGACAAACTATTCCACTAAAGATGCAAAGGCAAGGAGACAGTCCTGTTTGGTCATTTATGAGGTTTATCTGGCTCATGCACAAACTTTTATCTAGGACAACAGTGGGAGTCAGACCTATATAGAAAGAATGAGCCAGATGCAGTGAAGGTGACACGGAATATGGACTTCCTGAAAAAATTAAAAATTGCATTGGTTTTAGGTCATACCTTCATATTTATTCTGTGTACTTTTCCATGACAGAATAATAACTCTGCCCACTCCTTCCTTTGCAGCCCCTCTCCCAAATACTAATTTTTTAATGCCCAGAGTCTAGAACTTTTATTTCAATTTTGTATGAAAAAAAAAAGAACAGTATGGTGTGATTGAATAATGATGCCCCAAAATATCTAGGTCTTCATTCCTGAAACCTTTGAATGTTCCCTTATTTGACAAATATAAGATGCAAAAGTTATCCTGAGTAGTTTAGAGGAGCCCCAAACACAATTACAAACATCCCTATTTAAAGAAAGAAGAACAGTATTTCAGACAGCAAAGTAAGGAGGTATGTGATAAAAGACCTCAACTAAAGAAGATTTTAAACAGCTGATTCCGAACATACAGAATGGGGGCATGAACTAAGGAATACAAGAAATGCTATTCTAGATACTAAAAATGTCAAAAAGAAAATGGGTTTGCTCTAGAGTCTATGGACAAAACAACCCTTACAGCATCTTGATTTGAGCCTTGGAAGACTCTGTACTTGTACCTCTAAAACATTGAGAATAAATTTTTACTATCTAATATAAGTCAATGAATCATAATTTAGCCACCAAAAATCAATACACATAAGATATAAATCTCATAAAATTGCTGAAAATGCAGAGTGGACTCTGGTGGGCCTCTGCAAATGGTAATTGCAGGTTGTCATTAGAACACATTAGAATACAATAAGTTTTTTGGGTTAATATTCAAATCTAGCTTGCTGTCAGGATCTCTCTAACAACCTCAAACTTGGTGAATGTTTATGAGTGCAAGTTTACTAGGCAGCTCTTCTATCATAACTATGTCTTTACACAAAGAAAAGTAAGAAATTGGGCACAGGAATTTGCTGCAGAATTAAGTCTCTTATTTATAAATATTTTATGGTAGTTGGGAAATGTTGAAAGTATGACTTTAGCTTTCTAAGTTCTACTATACTAAAAATTTATCCTTGAAAGTAAAGTGAGAGATGATCATACACACACACAATTTACCACAAAGAACATGAGGTTATTTAAGTGACCATTGAAGGCTCTATCATTCCATAAGCTCTTATACAATGATTCTATATATAACAAATAGTAAAATTAAGTTAGTTGATACAGCAACATGTATAAAAACACTTGCTTTATGGGATCATCAAATCAGCCTCTTTTTTCTTTTATAAATTTTTTTAAGTACCATGATTACAAACATGATTATAGTTGGGTTTTAGTCACAAAAAGAACACCCCCCCTTCACCAGTGCTACCTTTCCACCCCCTCCTTCCCATCCCCTGCCTGTATTCAAGACAGGTACTCTACTACAGATATTATTTTTTTAAGTTCTTTAAGCTTTTTTTTTCTTTCTTAAAGGATATGTGTTTTAAAAAAAGTCAGCTTCTATGAGAAAATACTGAAGATTCAGAAACTTGGCCCGCTCTTAATGCAAAATCTGTTGCCTGCCTATGATTAATAAAGGGAAAGTTATTTTTGAAAGTTCTCAGTAACAACAATTAAGTTTGAAATGAATTCAAAGTCTTTATGTGGAAGAAGAGAGACCTCTTTGAAAAGAAAAAGAAGTGCATTTCTGAGATTTGGTCATAGCTGAGAAGAATGGAATATGGTCATATATATGACTCTAGTAGACTCAGACATGATCAACCTGGAGAAGTTACCATAGTGAAGTTGCCAAGAGTTTTGTAGTTGTTAAGTAACCAAGAAACTCTCATTGAGGAACTGAAATTCATTAGTAAAACTGTTATTACTTCGTAAAATAATTGGAATTATCCCTGAGAAAGGAAGTTAAGAAATTGAATACTTGCAAAATCCATTTCAGGGTGCTGAGATGGCATCCAAAGGACAAAAGGCAAAAACTCTTTCATCAACTGCTGATGAGGTTTGACCAGAAAGAGACCATGCCACAGATATGCTAATAGCTTTTTCTTGTCTTTTTAAAGGAAAAATAATACAAAGATTCTGCTTTAAAATTATACAGAAAAATAATATGAAAAAGTAGTCTCATCTCCAACACTTCTGCATCTTCTATCGAAAGGGATTGCTGTCTATGTAAAGGGACCATTTTCTATTTATAACTTTGGAAACCTTGGAAAATGTTCTTCTAACTTAAATAGTCAAATACTCTTTACAAATAAGATCTCTGATAAGCAAACTACTGAATTTTCCCACTGTATTCTTTATAAGGGGATTGCTCTTCAATGGTTGTTGTGGACCCAGAGACTATTTTCTGTGGTACTTGGTTGTATAGTGGGAGCTAGAAAGGTCAATGCCTGGGTCCAATGATGTGGACCCATCTGCTCAGGTCAGTAGTACTATGCATCACATGGGCCACCTCAGCAGTGCTCAGGTTCAGTGAGATTCAGTGAGGATACACCTGGTGGTGAATGGGGAGCACAAGAATTGAATCTTAAAATGAAATCAGGTTTGGCAGTGGATAGAATTCTGGATTTTTTTAATTTGTTATTTTAACTCCCTTTAGATTTAAAAAAAAGTCATTTTAATTAAGTATTTACAAAGTTATAGAAGAGTTTTTAGACATACACTATTCTATCAGCAATACCATTACCAGTCCCTCCACCATTGTCTACTGGTTCCCTCCCAACCTGCCATCTATCAGTCATATTTTTGTTTGGTTGATGTAGCTTTGATTTCTTTTTTTGTTTGTTTGCTTGTTTTTTGGTCCACACTGGGTGACACTCAGATTTTACTCCTGGCTCTGCGCTCAGAAATCCCTCTTGGCTTGGGGACCATGTAGGATGCTTGGGAATCAAACTGCAATCAGACCGTCTGTCCTGGGTCAGTCGTGTGCAAGGCAAACACCCTACTGCTGCACTGTCGTTCCAGCCCTGATTTCATATTTTCAATGTTATTAGGGAGTTTTGATATATAACTATACAACTCCTGTGCACTACCGCACTACCAATTACCTGAGGCCCTTGACCCCTGACTACCCCTCACCCTCACCCTCACCCCACCTCAGTTACTTCCTATATGTATCTTCTCCCCTTAGTTTCTGATTTTCTCTAAACTCTCAAGGCTCAAGGATAAACGAGGTATCCCAGTTTAAAACCTTGTATTTCTTCATCCAGTACCTGATTACCACAAGTGAGAGCATCCTGTGTTTCTCTTCTGACTCACTTCACTTAACATATTATCTTTCAGTTCCATCATGCAAGAAAATTGCATAATTTTATCATTCCTTGCAATTTCATAGTCCACATATTTATCATTGAACACCCCAGTTGAATCCATATCTTAGCTTTTGTACAAAGTACTGTGATGAATAATGGGATGCATATGTCTTTATGAATGAATGTTTTTGTGTTCAGGGTGTAGATACCCAGAAGTGGAATTCTTGAGTCATATGGGAGCACAATTCTTATTTTCTGGGAAATTTATACTGTTTTCTATATTGGTTGAATAATATTCCCACCAGCATTGGATGAAAATTCCTTTTTACCACATCCCTGCCAGTACCTATTGTTTCCAGTATCTTTGATAGATGTCTCTTTTTCTAGGTTGAAATGATATCTCATTGTTGACTTGATTTGGATTTCTTTATTAATAAGTAATGTTGAGCATTTTTTTCATGTGCCTCTTGGCCAGCTGTCAGTCTTTGTCAGAGAAGTGATTGTTAGTTTCCTCTCTGTGTTTTTGATAGGGTTTTGTTCTTGTGGTCTTTGTGAATATAATATAATGTAATTATATTATCATATAAATATTTATTTTGGATATCAACCCTTTATATAATAAGTCCAGTGTAGCTATATTCTTCTAATTAGTTAACTTATAGTTTTAGCATGTGTTATTTTCTGTCATGCAGAAACTCTTGACATTTATGTAGTCATATTTGTTTATTTTTTATTCTGTTCCCTTTGCCAGTAGCATTATATCATTAAAGTTACCTTTATGGTACAAGTCTTCAGACATTCTTATATTTTTCTTAGTGTACTTTATAGATTCTGGTCTGATCTCCAGGTATTAGATCCACTTTGACTTTTATGTAACTTGTGAGATGTTTATCCAACTTTAATTTTTGTATATATGATGATCCAGTTTACCAACACCATTTGTTGAAGAGACTATCTTTACTCCATTTTAAGTTCTCATCTCCTTTGTCAAAAAAAAAATATATATATAAGGATTTGTCCTTAAATATTCAATTATTCTAAACCATTGGTTAGAAAGTCCATCATTATTCCAGTACTACATTGTTTTGATCATTATAGATTATATATATAGTATAGATTACAGTATGGTTTCAGATGACTTCACTTTCTGATTATTTAGTATGGCTTTAGCTATTCAGGGTCTTTTGGCACAGGGTTGGCAGAGGTGAGTCCCCACAGATCTAAGGCTGGAATAACTCTGTCTCAAATCAGGCTAACCCAAGAGGCAGGCAATGATTCCTCATGGAATATCTGGTATTTACAATCTGGTAGTACAATTATGAAGGGGTGATCTCAGAAAACAAGGTTGCCAGCAGCAGGTTTTACAGTCCAGGGCAGAATTATAGCACAGGCTGAAATGGGGAAGGTGTCATAAAGGAGACTGAAGATAGGGTTAGCTGAATTAGGTCCAAAGGTATCCTCTAGTGATACCTTTGGAATTTTTAATACTAGCATGTTAAGATCTGACTCATTCTTGTTAATGAGTTTAAAGAAATCTGTAACTTTATTTTCTATATTTCAATGTCAGTATATTGTCATAGATGTTTATCTTGATGCTCCTCCCCACTCTAATCTTAACTCTCTATTTTTCTCTAAAACTGCTCCAAACACACATCTTGCCTTTTCTTCAACTGATAAGTCGTAACATTACTTTTATGCAAGAAATCCTCTGCACTGAAATAGTCTCTTTAGATAATAACTTACTCTCTCCTTCATCATGACTCATATTTCAACTCTTACTTCACAGTAAGATCGTCTTTGATTTCACTATCATGATCTGTTCCATGGTAATTCCTCCCTCCCTTACACCTTTCTTCTCCCCTCTTCATTTCACCCTCCTTTCTCTCTCACTCTCTTCTCCCTTTCTTTTCCTTTCTCTCCTCTTCTTCCTTCCTTTGTTTCCCTCCTTTCCTTCCCTCCTCCCTCTATTCCCTCATTACTTTCTTTCCTCCTTCCCTCTTTCCTTCTGTTCTTCCTTCGTCCCACTCTCCTTTTTTCCTTCTCTTCCTCTTCTCCTTCCCTCTCTCCTTTCTCTCCCTCCCTTTCTCCTTCCTCACCCTTCCCTCCCTCTGTCCCTCTTCTCTTCCTTTCCTTTTTTCCTTCCCTCCCTTCTTTCCTTCATTCCTTCCCTCTCTCCCTCCTTCCCTCTCTCCCTCCTTCCCTTCCTTCCTTCCTTCCTTCCTTCCTTCCTTCCTTCCTTCCTTCCTTCCTTCCTTCCTTCCTTCCTTCCTTCCTTCCTTCCTTCCTTCCTTCCTTGTTTTCGGCAACACTTAGCTGTACTCAGAGCTTATTGATGACTCTCTGCTTAGGAATCACTTCAGATAGTGTTTAGAGGATCATATACTATGCCAGGGATCAAACCAGTGTGAATTGCATGCAAGGAAAGCACCTTACCAACTATCTATTTCTTCACTCCCTGGTCTTTTCCTTTATAATTTTTTCTTTATAGAACATTTTACCCTCTAAAATATTTTTTAAATTTTGTTTCATCTCAATTTCATTAAAATGCTTCATTTTTAAAAATATTTCAATAGTTTTTATTAAAATATTACTTATGAGGATTGACATATTTAGGACCTGAAAATTATTGAATATTAAGCTTATTGTCCTCTGTCGTTATTAAATTGCTGTGTAATCATACTCTCACATTAAATATGTATGATTTTATTTTCAAGTACCTCTTAACATTATAGGCTTTTTCTTTATTAAATATTATTATAGTGTAAAATGGAACAAGGAAAGCCTTTTCAACAGGTGGTGTAGGGACAACAGGTCAGCCACTTGTGAAAAAGTGAAACAGACCTCCATTTAACACCATGCACAAAGGTCAAATTCAAATGGATTAAAGACCTTGATATTAAATATGAAAATATATGGTATATAGAACATGTTGTTAAAACACTCCATGACATTGAACTGAAGGCATCTTCAAGGAGGAAACATCACTCTCCAAACAAGTGGACGCAGAAATAAACAGTTTGGTCTGTATTAAGCTGAGAAGCTTCTGCACCTCAAAGAAAATAGTGCCTAGGATATATAACCCACCCACTGAATGGGGGAAACTATTCACCCAATGTCCATCTGATAAGGGGCTAATAATATCTAAGATATACAAGGTATTGATAGAAATTAATAACAACAACAACAAATCTAACCCCATCAAAAAAATGGGGAGAAGAAATAACAATTTCTCAAGAAATACAAGTGGCCAAAAGGCACATGAAAAAATGTTCCACATCACTAATCATCATGGAGATGCAAATCAAAACAACAATGAGGTACCATCTCACACCACAGAGACTGGCACACATCACAAAGAACAAAAAAAAATCAGTGCTGGTGGGGAGTTGGGAGAAAGGAACTCTCATTTACTGCTAGTGGGAATGCCTTCTAGTCCAGCCCTTATGGAAAACAATATGGAGATTCCTCACAAAAACTGGAAATTGAGTTCCCATTTGATCCAGCTATACCACTCCTATGGATATACCTAGGAAATATACAAAAATATACAAAAATCCCTTCCTCACGCCTATATTCATTGCTGCCCTATTTATAATAGCCAGACTCAGGAAACAACCAAGATGTTCTTCAACAGATGAATGGCTAAAGAAACTGGTGCATATATACAATAAAATATTATGCAGCTGTCAGGAGAGATGAAGTCATGAATTTTTCCTACACATGGATGTATATGGAATCTATTATGCTGAGAGAAATTAGTCAGAGGGAGAGAGAGAGAGAGAGAGAGAGAGAGAGAGAGACAGAACAGTTTCATTCATCTATGGGTTTTAAGAAAAATTAAAGGCATTGAAATAAGTCCCAGAGATGAGAGCCAGAAAGATCAACTCAAGATATGAAGCTCACCACAATGTGTGGTGAGTGCAGTTAGAAAATAACTACACTGAGAGCTATCATAACAATGTCAGTGAGTGAAGTATGTAGAAAGCCTGTCTCAAATACAGGTGGAGGGTGAGGGCATTGGTGATGGGAAGGTTGCACAGGTAAAGGGGGGGGAGGGTTCTTGTTGTGACTAAAACCCAACTACAGTTGTTTGTAATCACCGTTTAAGTGAAGGATAAATAAAAATTAAATATTTAAAAAAGAAAAAAAATAGGAAAGAAAGACGTTACTGTATTAATGGCCAGAGACAAAAGAGATGAGTGCTGGAAGGACCAGCGCATGATATGAAGCTCACCACAAAGAATGGTCAGTGAAGTTAGAGAAAGAACTACTTTGAGAACTATCATAACAATGTCAATGAATGGGGGAAGTAGAAAGTCTGTCTTGAATACAAGCAGGGTGTAGGGAAGTGGGGAGTTGGGGCATTGGTGATGGGAATATTGCACTGGTGAAGCGGGAGTTCTTTTTATGACTGAAACCAAACTACATTTGTAATCAAATGTACAAATTACATTTGTAATCAAGGTGTTTAAATAAAGATATTACTTAAAAAGATATACCATATTTGAGTAAAATAAATAAATATTATTTTAGTAAGTGTTTCTTTAAATTAATCATAGTACATGGCAAACACCAGTATAAAAATTCTTATCAGTTAAATAACTCATAGCTGCTTGAAATGAAGTAAGGTAATCTTACAGTTTAATGATTATCCTTGAATCTGAAATAATACATGGCAAACTTAAAAAAAAAACATTTTGTTGCATATAAAAATATGTCCCACTTTGTCAGAACTTTATATTTATGATAGTAAGGATTCTCTGCAAACAAAATGAAATAGCAAGGGTAACAACTCCAAATTAAATTATATAAATGACAACAAATTTCAGTAAAATAATGTCTCCTTTATTTGAAAATGATCATTGTTGAGTGTTATTATTATAACTGTCTATCAGTTTTACTTCATTTTTTTAGAGTTGCAAAATTTACCACAAGTTTCATCAGATATTTCAGAATGACATAGCTGAAGAGAAGACGTCAATAAATTTTCAACTATGATTGTCAAAGGACAATCATTAGCAGAGCTTGTTAAAAATCTTCCTTTTACTAGAAACAATTTATTTCTACAGGAAAGCTAAGTCTAGCCATTTATTTAGTGGTTTATATGTTCTGTTTATCATAAGTTATATATTTATACAATTGGTATATCAACTTATTTTATTTTTCAAATGCTCTTAGTTTCAAGTATATTTATTTTGGAGGCCCTCTCAAGCAGTGTTAATGGGGCTCTTAGAGCCTGTTGGCAATGCTCTCCCAATCAAAACAACAGTTCAATACCAGAATTAGATGCTGTTTGGTAGTTGGCTGTAGTGACAAGGACTATAAGAACTGTACTCTTAAGTTCTTAAAAGGCCACATGAGGCTAAGGAATGAATATTTGATTTGTGTCAGGTTTATGTTAAGCATGTACTAAGTATGTGATTTGACCACTAAGCAGTCTCTGGCCTCAAGTAAGCATTTGAGAATCAGACTATGTCATGCATACAAGCAGCTTGGTATTTTATAAAATAAAGCTTTCAGGTGAGTCATGTCTGTCTACATACCTGAACATAGGTATGAAGTATGTATTTAAACAGCATTTACTGAAATTGTAGAATACTGTTAAGAACATATATCCTAGCAGAGATGTCATGATCAGTTAAGAATAGTTTTGATTAATTTTTTTCATCCATAATAAAGATGCAGAGATGCTGGATGGAAGCTGTTGGATACTTTTCCTCATTACTCATGATTCAGTCACAGCAAAGACTAGGACACCAGCCAGACTTTTACGAAAATCATTTGTTTTTAGTCTCTGAGGAATACATTTGATTTCTTTGAATTAGTAATTGTTTCAGTATCTAACATATATATTTCTTAAAGCTACTCCTTAAATAATAATAGTTATAATCAAAATACATGAATTCTGTTTTTAGTTGAAAAATAAACTTTACTGGAACTATTTATTATTCTACATTTTACTTTCACTTTAATAGTACTAATTTAATTTTTAATTGTACAGCCTTATTTCCTTATTTTATATCTGCATTGCTCTGCATAATGCCAAACATTGAACAAAAATTTATTGCAAAAATTTAGTTATTGATTGCACATAACATCACAAAAATTGTTATTTATTCACCTTTTACATTTCTAATTAGTTTCTATAAGTACATTTTAATTAATTAAACACCATAGTTTATATGGTCGTTCATAATACAGTTTTTTTCTCACATTTACAAAGTTCTTCATGATTGAGTTTCATAATCTACAATACCCTTCACTAGTGCATTTTCACACCAGCAATGTCCCCAGTTTCCTTTCAGTCTTCTACTACCCTTTCCACTGCCTGCTTGAGACTCTGCAGCAGATATTTATTCCCTCTCCCCGCTTCCTTTTTTTTTTCCTTTTAGTTACTCTGGTTTGCAGTATTGTTAAAGACGAGATACCATGCATATCACTTTCTCTCTCTTTTTTTTTTTTTTTTTTTTTTGTGGGGGAGGTCACACTCAACAGTGCTCAGGGTCACTCCTGGATGTACACTCAGAAATCACCCCCGGCAGGCTCTGGAGACTGTATGGGATGCCCGGATTCAAACCATTGTCCTTCTGCATGTAAGGCAAACACCTTATCTCCATGCTATCTCTCCGGCCCCATCACTTTCTCTCTTTCAGCACCCATTTCTTGTTCACGATGATCATTTCCAACTATGATTGTCATTGCGGTCCCTTCTCTGCCCTAATATCACTCCCTCCTTTATTTGTGGAAAGCTTTCTACCAATGGACTGGTCCTTCTGGCCCAGATCTCTGTTGTTCCAGGATATTATTACCATACTATTGTTTTTTTTATATTACACAAATAAGTGTTATCATTAAATATTTACCCCTCTCCCTCTGAATCATTTCTTTCAGCATAATACTCTCCATATCCATTCATGTATAAGCAAATTTCATTATCTCATTTTTCTTAACAGCTATATGCTATTCCATTGTGTAGATGTACCACTTTTTCTTTACCCACTCATCTATTCTCTGGTTTGTTTCCAGATTCTGGCTATTGTGAATAGTGTTGTGGTGAACATAGGAATACAGAGGGCTTTTCTGCATTGTTTCTGGACTCCTCAGGTATATTTGTAGGAGTGGTATTGCTGGATCATATGGAAACCTAATTTCTATTTATTGAATTTTCTTATTGTTTTCCAAAAAGGCAGGGTCTGTCAAAATTCTTACCTTCTGTCTCCATGTGACTGCATACATGCCAGCATTGGCTATTCTTATACTTTCTTATATGTACCTATCTCTGTGATGTGAAATTATATCATTATTTTGATTTTTATATCCTTGATAACTAATAAATTGGAGCATATTTTCATGTTCCTTTTAGCAATCTATATTTCTTTGAGAAAAGGTCTCTTTATCTCTTCTTCCCATTTTTGAATTGGGTTATATTTTTCTGTATGTGTTAAATCATACCACTGCTCTATATATCTTAGATAGTAACCCTATATCGGATGGGTATTTGATGAATGGTTTCTCCTATTCCGTGGACATTTTTTGTTTTCTAGTTACCATTACATTTCAGTTGTAGAAGCTTCTTAATTTAGTGTAGTCCCATTTGCTTATTTTGATTTCACTTATGTGGTCAGCAGTGTTTTATCCTTGAAGATGCCTTTAGCTTCAGTGTCTTGATATGTTCTGCCTATGTTTTCCTCTACCTTATGGTTTCAGGTCTGATTTCATAATCTTTAATCAGTTTGACTTGGCCTTTTTGCTTGCATTAAGGTGAGGTCTGAGTTTATTTTTTTGCATGTAGTTGACCAGTTTTCCCAACACCACTTTTTGAAGAGATTTTCTTACTCTACTTCATATTTCTTGTCCCTTTATCAGAAATTAATTGATCATATACCTGAAGAGCAGTTTCACGATAATCAAGTTTCCATTCATCTGTCTTTCTTACAACCAATGACTACTACTTTATCATACAGTTTCAGGTTGGGGAAAGTGATGTCTTCCATCTTCTTTTTTCCAAATAATACTTTAGCTATTTGTGGAAGTTTATTATTCCATATGAATTTCAGGATTGTTTGATATAGTTTTATTTTTGAAAAATGTTTTGTGTGACCTTATAGGAATTACATTAAGTCTGTACATGCTTTGGAAAGTATTAATATTTTCTATGCTAATTTTCCCAATCCATGTGATGTTAATTTTCCAGCCCATGAGCAAATTATATTTTTCCATTTCTTGTGTCCTCTTCTATTACTTGAAGCAGTGTTTTGTAGTTTTCTTTGTACAGGTCTTTTATCTTTTTTTGTTTATTTTTGTTTTTGGAACACACGCAGCGGTGCTCAGGGGATACTCCTGGCTATCTGCTCAGAAATAGCTCGTAGCAGGCACGGGGGACCATATGGGACACCGGGATTCGAACCAATCACCTTTGGTCCTGGATTGGCTGCTTGCAAGGCAAATGCCGCTGTGCTATCTCTCCAGGCCCAGGTCTTTTATCTTAAACTGAATTCAAGGTACTTGATTTTCTGAGGCCCAGTTGTGAATAGAATTCCTTTTTTAAGATATCTCTTTCTTCACTTTCATTTCCATATAGAAATTCCATGCATTTTTGCATATTAAATTTGTTGCCTGCGATTTTACAATATTAATCTATTGTTTCTAGAAAACTTAGATAGTTTTTAGGATATTTTAAATACAGTATCATGCTGATGTCCATGATATCTTTTTCTGCCTAATTACTATGTCAAGTATAACCAGTACTGTATTGAATCAGAATTAAGAGTGGCCAAATTTGTCTTGTGTCAAATCTTTGAGAAAAGTCTTTTAATTTTTCCCATTGAGTAAAATGTTTGCCATGAGCTATGGTAGATCACTTTGACTGTATTGAGGAATCTTCCTTTAATTCCCATTTTTGTTGAGGATTTTTATCATAAATAAGTGCTGTGTCTTATCAAATGTGTTCTCTGCACATATTGCTATGATCATATGATTTTATTTGATCTATTATTTTAACTATTTTAATTATTTAATTGCCTTACCTATGTTAAACTGTCCTTGTATCTGAGATGAATCCTATTTGGTCATGGTGTATGGCTTTTTTGATAAATTATTGGATTCTATTTGCTAGTATTTTGTTGAGGATCTTTGCATCTGTATTCAGTAAGGATTTCATCCTGTAATCCTCTATTTTTGTGGAGTCTGTGTTGGCTGTTGTTATCATGTAAACTGAAACTGACAGTGTTTCTGTTTTTTCAATTTCTTGGAAGAGTCTGAAAAGGCAATATGTCCTTTAAAGAGACAATCTGTTCTCTGTAAAGGTTTGAAAAAAATTCTGGAATTCACTAGTGAATCCATCTGGGCCTGGGATTTTTATTGGGGGTCGGGGGAGATTTTTTTATTACCATTTAAACTTTCTCAATAGGTATGTCTATTCAAGTATTCCACAGCATCGTAGTTCAATCTTATGAAGTTAAAGGAATCTAAGAATTTATCAGTTTCTTCTAAGTTCTCTCATTTCATGACATAAAAATGCTCATAGTAATCTCTGATTGCTCTGAATTACTGTAGTATTTCTTGTGACAGCTCCCTTTCATTTCTGACTCAATTTATTAGGACTCACTTGCTCTCTTTCTTTGTGAGTCTTGCTTATGGTTTATCAATCTTGTTTATTTTTTTCAAAGAACCAATTTATGCTTTTATTGATCTTTTGGATTGTTTGGGGGTGCACATGGTCAGTCATTTGCCTTCAATGGTCACTTGGGCCCCATCCCTGACAATATCTTAGTGGGCCCCAGCTTTGCTAGGTCCTAGGATCAATGTCTCTGTGGCCCCATCCACCTGTCAGGTTCACATAGTCATGCCCCAACAATCACTAGGTGAGCAATTTTTGGAAGTTCTCATCTCCTCCTTCCCCCACAAAAAAACGAAAAGAATAAGGAAATAATGTTCAGTAAGTTTTATGCCATAAAACTATTTTATTTTCTATTTTCAGCTTAGAAATATTATGCCCTGATGTAACAATTGACTTTCAAAACTCCACTTAATCATATTTTCACAGAAAAAGCATACATTTAATACTAGTTTATTAGATTTGAAATGAAGAAATATCCCAGTGTTATAAAAATAAATAATAATTACAGGTTCCTGTCGCTGTCTATAACTGAGGGTTTTAGGAAAAAAGTGATAGCACAGCAGTAGGGCTTTTGCCTTGGATGCAGCAACCCAGGACGGACCTGGATTTGATTCCCAGCATTCTCTGTGGTCCCCTGAGCCTGCCAGGAGAGATTTTCTGAGCACGGAGTCAGGAGTAACCCCTGAGTGTCACCAGGAATAGCCCCCAAACAAAAACAAGAACAAAAGCATATCTTACTGGTGCCATAGTGTTATTGAGGGGAAAAAGTTGTAGTTATACAAACAATTATCAGCTCCACAAATCATAAAAATAAGGCAGCTTTAATAAAAATATTTCTTTATTCATAATATTTTATTTGACTAGTAAGAAGTTTTTGGGAAAGTGTAAAATAAGAGTCATTCGTTGTGCTCTGTTTCATAATTAAAAAGAAGATGTGACTAATAAAATATTTGATACTGGGCCCGGGAGATAGCATGGAGGTAAGGCATTTGCCTTTCATGCAAAAGGTTATCAGTTTGAATCCCAGTGCCCCATATGGTCCCCCGTGCCTGCCAGGAGCAATTTCTGAGCATGGAGCCAGGAGTAACCCCTGAGCACTGCCGGTGTGACCCAAAAACAAAAACAAACAAAAAAAAATTTGATACTGTATTTACGACAACTCAAGTTTGTAAATGAGCCAGAATTTTGGAAACATTTTAAAACCTATTTCCAAAATTGATTCAAAAGTTTGAGAGAGAAGAATGTTTAAAATTGTTATAAATCAAATGGAAGTTTTCTGTGATGTGCGTCATGTATCAATGATTTGTGAAAACATTAGGGAAAGACAAAAATACAATTTAATAGAAATTATTATCTAGTGATGACAAGGAAAACAGGAAAATAGAGCTTTCATCCCCTTCTTAGAGCCAAGAAACCAGATAGCTGTTCAGTAGGTACTGGGATTTTTATTCCCTTGCTGTTCACTCAATGAGGCATTCTTAGCATTTTCAGTTCTATAAAGAAAGTCTCAAATACTGGCCATTCTTAAAACACAAAGGGTAAAATATTAGAATGTTATCTTGTCATATTCTTTAGGCTTCTTGAGGAAGCTGAATGCTTTCCTAGTCATCATTTCCCTCTCGCCTCAGAGCCTCAATGTTCACAACCTGTCTTTAAGCCTTCAGAGTTTCTGTCCCAAACACTTGTTAAATTGAGCATGTCTATATCCTAGTTAAAAATAGATTTGCTTTTACAAACTTGGGTTTGGAAGGTCTTACTTTGCATAATATTTGACTGAACTTTTTCTGAGATTACTTTTTGATTAAACTACTAAAGTGATGATTATAATGCTGAAATGGAAATTGGAATTCACTTTGACAGATGATAGCACTGTATTTGTTTTAAAAGTACTAGTCCAATGGGGCCGGAGAGATAGCATGGAGGTAAGGCATTTGCCTCATATGCAGAAGGTTGGTGGTTCGAATCCCAGAGTCCCATATGGTCCCCTGAACCTGCCAGGAGCGATTTCTGAGCATAGAGCCAGGAATAACTCCCCCCCCCAAAAAAAAGTACTAGTCCAAGAGACCTTTCCCTATTGATAATTCTTTTTAATTTTTTATTCACATGTGTAAATATAATGCTTATAAAATTAATGCAGCATTAAATCTTATAACTTAATTTTACCTCTATATAACTCTTAGATACTATAAAAGGAAACAATAATAATAGCCTGGCAACCTATAGTATCAGCAAACATGTTCATAATCACTAATAGAAAGATTTATCCCTAGATGACATATACTGTAGAACTTTAGGAGTATAATTTCACATCTCCATGAATGTATATAAACTCGACTCATCACCAAAATTCTGGTTAGCTTTGGCCAACATCCAACATAGACTCTTTACTTTTGTCTTTTCCATAAAGTCAAAATAGTTAAACAGTAGAGTTATACTGAGTCTACTTTCACATAGCTTAAGTCCCTCAAGATTCTTTCTTGAAGAACTGTCAGTATTAATGAATAATAACCTAAGAGAGAATGAATCATATTTGTTTTCCCCTTCACCTTATAAAATTTTTCACCATTAAAAGTTATATTGTTATAAAAATTAAATGTTAAAATACTTGTGCCAGGTTCTATATTCGACTTTTTTTTAACTTAATCTAAATAGTTCAGTGCTGCAAATTCTAGTAATAGTATTTTTTTTAACATAGAGTCAGACTTTTTTATAACTTTTGGCAAGTTCTTCACAACCTAATTTTTCACAGCTGTGGACAGATTATATTAATGCTACTTACAGGGTTATTGTGCAGATTAAGGAAACTATTATCTGTAAGTGCTAAATACTTAAACATTGCATGAGTCAGCATTTAATAATTATAACTTAAAATTATAGAGACAAATACATATGTGTATGTGTGTGCATTCTTTGAATAATGATAAAGAAGAAAATATATTCACAATTAAAGTGAAATAGGACTCAAAAAGTCTGGATTCCAGCAGATTCTAAATTTTTTTGGTCCATCAAGAATCCAAACTTTTGGTACAATGATACCAAAACTTTAAATCCAAGATTTTAATATAGCTGTTAAATTCAAATATAAATGTTTCTCCCAGGATAAGAAGCTATATATCTCAAATTTATTTTTTGCTATATGGTAAATTTTACATTCTGAGGAATCTTCTAAAACAATAATTTCTAATAAGTTAAAGTATTTCTTTCTAGGCACACAAAATGAATTTAAAGGAAATCTTTAAGAATAAAATAATAAGCAAAAGCCAGAATATCCCTTTGTTTTGAGCAGTTAACAAAGTCATCTAAAATCTTAGGTGCACTGGCATAAACGTTGACTTAATATCGTTAGTAGGAGATTGCTTTATATGTTTGACTCAGATAAATAAGTGCAGTCCTGGTTGTACTGGCCCCTAGAAAATTGGTCTATGTTCTGAGTGACCTGGGGTAGTGCCACAATAGGAAAACACACAAACAAATATAACTTTTCTGGTGGAAAGTTTTTGGGTGAATAATTTTGATATAGACAAACTTTTCTGGCAAAATAAATGGGAGAACATCCCCATCTCATTCTAACAGGATGACTTAGCCTTGATTCCTGAACCAAAAAGAAATAAACAACAAAGCAAGAGGTAGAGTTTGATAATAGCAAAATTACAAATCAATTATATCCCTAAGCATATATGCAAAAGTAACTATATTCATAAATGCAATCAAATAATGTACTTTTTAATTTAGGGGATGATGATTTATAATATTGTCAAAGTTTAAGTTTTAGAGGTACAGTGTACCATACCTACTGTAATTATTCCTTCAGTGCTTACTTATGACCTGTTCTATCCATTCCTATTCATTAGTAACCTCCGTTATATGACCATAAACTATTTGTTTTCATTCAATTTTGCCTAGCCCCATGCTTTATTTCTTTATATACTACACATAACTGAAACTATCCAAATATTTTTTTACTTTCACAGTTCAGATGCCTTTTAGTTTGATGTAACCCATTATTTTTGTTTGTCTTGCCAAGTGAATTTGAATTACTGACAACACTTTGAAGTCAGTATGATGATGGTGTTTTTGCTATGTTTTCTTTGATGTATTGAATGGATTTAAATCTTGGACCAATTACATCATGTAACTATTTTTGAGATAACTTTTATGCATTACTGAAATAGTGATCTAGTTTAATTATTTGCCTGTGATTAACAAATTTCCCAATATTTGTTGAAAAAGCTTTTCTGTCCCAACTTATGTTTGTTTGTTCATTTGTACATTAACTATACTTATGTATGATAATTTATCTATGGACTCATTTCTAGGTATATATGATAATTTATCTATGGACTCATTTCTAGGTCTGAGTACCTGCTTTTATTTCCAGACCGTACTATTTTGATCCCTAAAACTTTTAAAATGTAAAGCTGAGGCATGCAATGTTTTCTAATTTTATTAACTATATATATAGAAGGGTTGTGGGGGTTGGTTTTATATAAACTTTTTGAGTGTGTGTGTGTATATATATGCATATATAGACATAGCTTGTATGTGCATATATATAGTTTTATTTGGGGGCCACATCCAGCGATTATTATAAATTACTCCTGATTCTACCCTCAGGTATTCTCCTGAGGATTATACGGGATGCCAAGTATTGAACCTGGGTTGGCTGTGTCAAGGAAAATGACCTACCTGTTGTACTATATCACTCTTGCCCCTTAAGAATATATTTTTTGTCTTTAAAAATTCCAGTGGGCCGGGCGGTGGCACTGGAGGTAAGGTGCCTCCCTTGCCTGCGCTAGCCTAGGACGAACCGCGGTTCGATCCCCCGGTTTCCCCGTGCCTGCCAGGAGCAATTTCTGAGCATGGAGCCAGGAGTAACCCCTGAGCACTGCCGGGTGTGACCAAAAAAACAAAAAAAAAAAAAAAAAAAAAAAAATTCCAGTGAAATTTGAATAGAGAAGTTGCAGTAAATCTATATAAAACATTTGTTCTGGGTTGTGTGATTTTTCCTAATTCCTTAAAATGTGAGATCACAGTACTTAATTGAGCTATTTAAAAAAGTAAAAGCCTATATAGGTCTTATATATTTGATTAGCTCTTTTTTTATGTTTATTTCCCAGCTACCTCCTTGACCTTGTACTTGTTCATTAGTATTAAGAGCAAAACAAAATGTCATCTCTTATGAAGATTGATTCGAGACTACAAACATGATGCCTGCTGCTCATTCTAACATTTTTTATGTCTTTGTTCATGTGTTTTATGTACATCATTATCCTCCTGAATCAGTACTGTAACAGAAGTGGACCATTGATAGAAGTAAATATTTCAAAGAAAAAATACACGCCTTTTCTAGATTTGGTTTTATGACATTAACATTTTGTTTGCAAAACGAAAATATTTGAGTTTTTGGGTTATAGTGTTACCATATCACACCTACCACAAAAGTGTCAATATGCCTTATCACAATCAATATAAGCCCACTCCTAAAGGAAAAAAATTATTTAGATTTTTTTGGGGGATTACACCCAGTGGTGCTCAGGGGTTACTCCTGACTCTGCGCTCTGGCAGGCTCGGAGTACCATATGGGATACTGGGAATTGAATCTGGATCCATCCTTTATAGGCCATGTGCAAGTTAAATCTTACCTCTGTGCTATTGCTCCAGACCCTAATTGTATATTTTTATTAATATATTAATTTAAAATTGGCCTATGATATGTTTCTAATTTATACCACGTCTGCCACCAAAGTTCCAGTTACCTCTACCAGAGCCTATAAGCCCCTTTACTTCCACTTCTCACACCTGCGGGTAACTGCCACCCGTCCTCTGAATCTGCAAATATGTTTCATTGGATGTTGTCTATTTCCTTGCATTATTTATTTGCATAATACCTATGAGTAAGGTTATAGGTACTTTCTCTTTCTGACATATAACTTAGCATGAAACTTTCTAGTTCTGTCCCTTCTATAAGGAAAAAAAGCAAAACTTCCTTTTGTCTTTTTTATTTCCAGTGGGGAAGAATGGTGAGTAATAGGGGATTTGGGCCAAGCTCAGTGCTTACTCCCTTCTTGGTACTCAGGGATCATTTCTGGCAGTGCTCAAGAGACTATATGTAGTACTGGGGATCAAATGTGGATCATATTAGTGCAAGATAAGTACCTTATCTGCTATTGTGTCTCTAGTTTCTCACTTCATTTTTGCTATACTCAAATAGTATTCTGTGATTTATGGATACATAGT
The DNA here is from genome assembly GCA_004027635.1 of Crocidura indochinensis. Taxonomy (NCBI): domain Eukaryota; kingdom Metazoa; phylum Chordata; class Mammalia; order Eulipotyphla; family Soricidae; genus Crocidura; species Crocidura indochinensis. The sequence goes on from PVKC010004557.1 coordinate 22,308, forward strand.
ATTCTGTTATGTGTTTTATATATATATATGTATATATATACATTTATTTCTTCTTTATAACTTGCCTTTTGTCAATCAGTTTTATTGTTTCCATATCATATCTATTGTAAATATAGGTATGTGTGTATCTTTCCAAATTGTATTTTTGTGTTCTGCAATGAGGTTCAGGGATGTAATTGTTGAGTCATGGTTTAGTTCTAATTTTTACCTTTTTGAGAAATCTTCATATTGCTTTTTGTAAACTGACTCAGTTTATATTTTCCCAACAATTAACCAGGGATCCTTTTTCTCCACATCACTACCAAAACTAGTTGTTTCTGACTTTTGTGATATCAATCATTCTTACTGGTGAGTTGTTGCCTCATTGTCATCTTATTTGCATTTCCCTGATCATTAAGTGCTGGTGAGCATTTTTTAAATGTGTTGACCATTTGAATATTTTTCTTTTTCTTTTTTTTTTATCAGAACATTCCTTTATTTTATGTTCAAATCACATATTTTTACAGCAAATACCAATCCACTCATCATATTTGGTTTTTACATGCTAAGACCAAATATAAGTTATACTGTTTGAGACCAGAAAATTTTGCCAGTTTCAATAGTCTGATGAAAACATGGATATTTTTCTTTAAAAAAAAGTGGGGGGTTCAGTTTTCTCTGCATTTTTGATGGGGCACCTCGATTTTTTGTTTGTTTATACTTTTATGAGTGCAAATTATATCTTAGATATTTCTTTGCCAGAAATTTATAAAGTTACCAATTATAAAGCCCTTTGTCAGAAATGGTGGGTGAATACTGTATCCTTTTCAGTAGGATGTCTTTTGTTTTAGTATATATTCTTTTGCAATTCAAAAGACTTTTTAAGCTTATTGCAGTTTACAGATTTTAGGTTAATATAATACTTCTGTTCTTATTTTCCTCGTCATTGGTGTTAAATCACAGAAGATGCCTCTAATTTACAAAAGGTTTTAATCACATTAAGAGGTGATGTACTTAATTGTTTTTTTCATAAAAGAAAAACCTCTTAGAAATGAGTGACAGAAACTACCATGTGTCAAAGTGAACATCTGTAGTGGTGCACATTGAAGTCATATGATACCTGATAGAACATGACATAACCACCTGTGAAAGTCCATAAAGTTAAAGTTTCTTAACTTTAATCAGACTGTAAGGCAAACTTAAATTTAGCATTCTGCTTTACAACTAACTGATAGTTACTAAAGTACCTCCAGAAATGACTGAGGAATGAGAAAGAAAACAAAGAAATATATGTGACTGCTAACATGAAGTATGCTATTTATTAAGTCAATCCTTTGGTTAGGAAGAATATTTATTATTGAGAAATTGGTAACTGAATAGGGTCTGAGTGTTAAATACCTATAATTTTAATTATCATATTTTGATAAGTTATATTGGGTTAAATGGGAAGCACTTAAGGGAAATTCATACTAAATAGAGAAGTAACTGGAGTTAACTGAAGTAACTGGAGAACCTATGGAAAGTTACTTCAACTTATTTTCAAATACTATTGTTCCTACATCTCTTTTTCAACCTAAAAATGTGTTTAATGTTGCAGTCAGTATTGTATGACATTATTTTGGCAAAAATTAAAAATTCTGATAATATCAAGCTTGGGAGATTAATCCATTGCTAGTATTTTGATACTGCTATGGGAGTAGGAATTAATTAGCTACTTTGAAATTCAGTTTGTCATTATTTATCAGTTATGTACATTCTGACACAGAAATTCAGGCACTAGGCAAAGTGGTAAAGATAAATTCAAGGATATATATCTATATCTCTCCATATATGAGCATATATGGGGCACTTGCCCAGTATACTGCCAACTGTTTTCTATCCCCAGTATCCCAAATGGTCTCCCAAGCTCACTAAGAGTAATTTTTAAGTACATATTCAGGAGTAACCCATAAGCATATCTCAAAACCAAAATAAATCAATAAATAATAATATATTTATATAAGGTTTTTATAACAATGATGTTTTAGTGAATATATGGATATGTATATATAAATACTATCAATCTGTCTCTATGCACATATAATTACAGTTTAATAGAGTGGTGACCATAATTAAATCATGTTATAGAAATTAAAATAAGACAGCAATTTTATATAATTATTTAACAATATAGGGCCAATAGTTAGTGCAGCAAGTAGTGTACTTGCATGAAGCAAACCTGGGTTCAATTACCAGCTCCCTCTAGGAACTCGAACTCACTTTGAGTGAATCCTGAGCCATGAGTAAGCCCTGAGTACTTCGAGGTGTGGCTCCTAAACCAAATTTTTAAGACAAAGGAATGATTAATGTGCAATATAAGCTTTGATGGTACCTCTATAGTAGATAGAGGAGCAAATTGGGTAAAGTGCGTGTTGAATATAGCCTTATTGGTAACTTCATATTTTTAATTTCAATAGTAGTGATATTAAGAATTTGTTTTAAGGGGCCCGGGAGATAGCATGGAGGTAAGGCGTTTGCCTTTCATGCAAAAGGTCATCGGTTCAAATCCCGGTGCCCCATATGGTCCCCCGTGCCTGCCAGGAGCAATTTCTAAGCATGGAGCCAGGAGTAACCCCTGAGTACACTCGGGTGTGACCCAAAAAACAAAAAATAAAATAAAATAAAGAAAGAGTTTTTTTAGGATTATACTTTGTAATGCTTAGGATTTAGAGCTAATGAGTATCTAATAGTACATAAAACTAAATTTAAATATTGAAATATTGAATAATAATTTATTGTATTTACTTATGTATTTCTTTTTGTTTCGGTCATACCCAGAAAACCTCAGGGCTTACTCCTCGCTCTGGGCTCAGGGATCAATTCTAGCAGGACTTACTTACAATGTGCCTAGGAGCAAATCTGGGTCAGGCAATTACGAGACAAATGCCCTATAACATTCTGTATTATCTCTCTGGCCCTGAAAAATCATTTTTTTAATATAAACTATTTAAACACCATGATTACAAACATGATTGTAGTTAGGTTTCAGTCATTAATACCCCCTTCACCAGTGCAACATTTCTACCACCAATGCCCCCTACCTCCTTCCCATCCCATGCCTGTATTCTAGACAAGCATTTTACTACAGTTACTCTTTTTATTTGTTTGTTTGTTTAGTAAGCTCTTCTTTTTTTTTTAAGGGTAAGAGTTTAAAAAAATACAATAATAACGATGTGAGAGTGGCAATTGTTGTTTGCATAGGCCCAGCAAAATATGGGGGAAGTGGGGGGAAAGCCTTGGCCTAAATACAAGGAAACCTTACCCCTGAGGTTTTATGGCATAAGACCAACTCTGGGTTCCAGGCATACTAGGTTATCCAATCCCTGAGTCATTCTCTGGTCTCAGAGAAATTTTTTCTCACATTAGCTGTTGTTGGTGTCAGGTTCCTGTAGTTAAAGATTCTGGTCTTTATGCATTTCCTTCATCAAAGTCAGGATGATGTGGAGTGTCCTCTAGTTTCACCTCACCCTTCGATGCGAAGAGCCTTGCCCTGCAAGCAGGTTGATGCTGTTGCTAAGTCGTCTGGGTGAACAAAGAGGGCAGTCTTTGGAGTAAGTCAGTACCAGGGTAGTGGTAGGATCTTCCCAGGTAGAGGTTTGCTTCCTGGTGATGTTATAGACAATTGTGGTTGTTTCCATAGATGGTATCCATGGGTCAGGGTGTATGGGCAATTCCCATTCTTCTGAGGCCAGAGCCAAGTCATTATGCCAATGTTTAAAATGTTAGGTTTAGGAGGCCTAGGGGTGGGTGTGGGACTTGGGTGACCCCAGCACCCCTCTGCCACCTTGCTCCAGATCTCCAGGGCTTTCCCGGGCCACATGCCTGAGCAAGCCAGCGAGGTGGGTCCCTTGGCGGAGCTTGAAGGTACCCTAGGCTTTACCCCATTCCCCACTCAGCTCCTTGGGGAGGGTCTGGGTGGGGGCCCTGAATTTCCGGCCTCCCATCTTCTTGTAGGATCCCTTTCCTTCCTGGGAGCAGGGAGTCTAGCAGCATTGGGTTCGGCAGGCCTCTGCCATGCCAGAGGCCTTCTTAACCAGGCCTAGGGGGGGTGTGAGACTTGGGTGACCCCAGCACCTTTCTACCGCCTTGCTCCACATCTCCAGGCCTTCCCCAACCCACATGCCTGGGCAAGCCAGCGAGGTGGGTCACTTGGTGGAGCTTGAAGGTACCCTAGGCTTTCCCTAATTCCCCACTCGGCACAGGCCTCAGAAGAATGGGCATTCTCCATCCACCCCTGATCTAGGGAAGACATCTACAAAACATCCAAGGTTGTCTATAACATCACCTGGAGGCAGTCCTCTACCAGGGAAGACCCTACTGCTGCTCTGACATCAACCTACTCAAAAGAAACTTCCCTTAACACTGAGAAGACTCAGCAACAACAATGACCTGCTTATGGGACAGGGCTTTCTGTATTGCCTCTTAATTGTGAGGTGAAACTAGAGGATACTCCACACGAGCCTGACTTCAATGTAGGATGTGCAGATTCCAGGATCTTTAATACAGAAACCTGATGCCAACAAAAGAGACTGCATAAAAATAAAACTGTATTGGTACTACAGACAATGACTTGGATTGAATAAACTAGTTTGCCTGGATCCTAGAATTGGTCTTATGCCAGGAAACTTCAGGGGTAGTGTCTCCTTGTATTTAGACCAAGGCTTTTCCTTTCCATGTCCCCC
>PVKC010004558.1:0-35372 GCA_004027635.1 Crocidura indochinensis
AGATCACTTAGGAATCTGATGATTTTACAGTAGAATGATGCAAACATGTAATGTGGGATTTTTCTTCTTAACTCTGCATGAGGAAAAATTCAAAGTAAATTTCAATGTCTATTTTTTTAAATATGATAGCTTCTAATTAACTATTGTAGCAGTAGCCACTAAGATGATAAATTGGCTTATTATTTTTTTTAAATTCTTTTTACTATTATTGACAATAGGGCAAAGCATTCTATTTCTTATTACTTTATTTAAATACCATAGTTTTACAAAGTTGTTCTTAATATTGCTGTTTCTGGCATTCGCTGTTCCAATATCAATCCTACCAGCAGTAGAATTCCCATTATCATTGTTCTTAATTTTCCACCCACCTCCAAGTTTGCCTCCTTGCCGGGCACAAAGTGATATATTTTATGTTGCTTGTTACACATAAATGGTAATGAAATTATTGAAAAAACTTCTTGGGAGCCGGGAGGTGGCGCAGGAGGTAAGGTGCTGCTGCCTTGCTAGGACGGACCATGGTTCAATCCCCCGGTTCCCATATGGTCCCCCGTGCCTGCCAGGAGCGACTTCTGAGCGCATAGCCAGGAGTAACCCCTGAGCATCACTGGGTGTGGCCCAAAAACCAAAAAAAAAAAAACTTCAGTTAAGGAAAAATGTTAAAAATGATTATATCTTGCAATGGGATAATTAAGTCATTGTCAGAAGATTTACTAAGCTGTTGGCTACAGGTTGCACATTCTGTGTTGTTTTAATTTGTTGAACTTAGATGGCTTCTATGCTGCTTTTCCATCCAATTTGGTTAACTTATATTGAGGTGTATTGAGGAATTTGGAGGTTTCACACAGTCACATGCTTCAGGAAATTTTGATTCAAAAAATGAAAAACTATGAAGTGCTTGCCTCTAAGAATGCTCTGTGACCTCTGGAGGTAATTTTCAGAGACTGTAGGTCACAGATGAACTTCATTCTTGAGACTGTGATAACTAGGAATTTAAATATGATATATTATTCTGTTCTTATGACTCCACAAACTGCCATGTTCAGTACATCCCAAACTTCAAAATGGTTTGCCTTCTCTAACTACTAACGTTTTGTCTTCATTCTCATTTACTGTATGAGATAATGAGCTTTAATTCTCTTTGTACCACTTCTAATAAAGCAAGAACCTAATTCTAGCTATAGTTTCTTCATCTGTAAGATGGGACACCAGGGCCGGAGAAGATAGGACAGTGATAGGGTGTTTACCTGGCATGCAGCTGACCCAGGACAGATGGTGGTTCGAATCCCATATGGTCCCCTGAGCCAACCAGGAAGCAATTTCTGAGCACAGAGCCCGTAGTAACCACTTATCACCACTGGTGGACCCAAAAAAAAAAACAAAACAAACAAACAACAAAAGATGGGACACCAACAGGAAGTTTCTCATAAAGTTTGTGGGATCAGATGAGTCCATATTTGATCCTTTTAGTTTAATATATTTTTGTAGCAGACACCATGCTTGGCACTGGCATTCATTAATCCACTCTTGTTATTGTCTGTTTCAGTGGGCAAATTTATGAAAAAAATCACAGTAATCTTATTTTATTTATATATATTTACATATATATACATTCATGTAGAGAACATAGAACACTTTTTTTTGCTGTGGTTTATGCAAAGACCACTGAAATGTATCAGAATGTCACAGAATAAAACTATTGGGCATGCCCTTTAAAGATTAAAAAAATTTTCCTTAACTCTCAAGAGAAGATGTGGGCTAAGACTCCACTCTACTGAAGACTTGGCAGTTGCAACCACAACCCACAATTTCCATCACACCAGTGGTTCAACTTCACCACTTTACCACTATCTCTGCAGACATTCCTAAATATCTAGGTATGCAAGTATTTGGGAAGATCTACAGGACTTCATTAAAGTGCTTGTAGATAGCCTCCCCCTCCACACACACACCTAATTCATAATTCTGGAAGTCCTGAAGCCATAGTCATATCCCAAGCCACCATTATATCAGTCACAGTACTTGGAATTCCTTGACTGCATGACTGCCTATGTGGCCATCTGACACTTCAGTAGAAACACACCAAATTAGATGCTGAAGTAGCATTGAAGCCACCTACGAATTACAACAACAACAACAAAAAATAACGAATAACAGAACAACAACAAAAAACTACAAATAACAGAATAAACAACTAACAAACAGCTTACTAATCTTCAATGACTTAATGACCCCATGTGAGGTATAATAATTTTCACAAATTTTATTTTGCTATAGTTTTTTTTTCTAAAATTCTATGACCACTTAGTAGTAAATATCACATATAAACTACATTATTTTGTGCTTGCAAAGGGTGTGCGCTTGTGAGTTGGTGGAATCTGGGGAAAATGGTGGAGGGAATTTTACATTGGTAATAGGATTGATCTTGGAATATTGAATAGCAAAAACAAATGTATTCTGAGCAATTATGTAAACCATCATTTAAATAAAGTAATAAACTTTTTAAAAGAAAATTTTCCTTTTAGTTGAATAATTTAAAAAATTGATGTTTCCTCAAGCAAGCATTGTAGGTTACATAATGTCATAGAAAAGTCAGACTTGGGGCCAGAGCAGTGGCACAAGCAGTAAGGTGTCTGTCTTGCCTATGCTAGCCTAGGATGGTCTGCAGCTCAATCCCTTGGCATCCAATATGGTCCATATGGTCCCACAAGCCAGGAGTGATTTCTGAGTGCATAGCCAGGAGTAATCCCTGAACATCACCGGGTGTGACCCAAAAACCAAAAACAAAAATCAAAAAAAAAAAAAAGAAAAGAAAAGTCAGACTTTTCTTAAAAGTCATATTGTTTTCCCAAAACATCAGAACTTCATACTCATATCACCCATGTAGATAGCATTATACGTTAGAGCTTAGTCAGGCCATATGAAGATGAACACCCTAACTGTTCTCCTAAGCCCAGGTCAGCTGACTGATTTCCCAAGGGTTTTATAATATGCAAAATTTAGGTAAGGCCTGAGAGATAACTAAAGGAGCTGAGCATATGCTTAACAGGAGAAACATGGCAGGTTCAGTTCCCAAGGCTGCATATTTTCCTGAGCAGCACCAGAATTAATCACTGAGCACAGAAAGAGTCGTATACCTGAGCAAACCCTGTTGTGCCCCTAAAACAGAAAGAAAAAATTTAATCAGACTAGCATAAGGGGATATTGTAATAAATTTTCTTGGGAAATGTATACAGAATGTTTTCTTGGTTTGAGAATAATTTTGTTTTTATTTCTGTTAGGTTTCATCTCTCTTCAGAGATTTTTTTTCTCTTGTTTTTGTCACTTGGGAAATTTCAAGATAAAACAGCTATAGAAACTCTGAAGCAACTGATCCTACTCTTTCCTCTTGCTTTGGATGTTTACCAATACATAACATCTTTGCAGGTTATTTAATTTGAGCAACATGCATTTTGAAACAAATTCAAATCATCTCTGAATGAGGGAAAAACAGTATGATTATAGAACCCTGAAATCATGACTAAGCAATAAAGTGGTACACCTTCAAAAAGTTAATGACTACCCTCCTTAAAGCTTTGTTTAGTCTTAAAATAATTTACTCATTGAAAATGAAGCATAAAGTTCCATATCGGGGTTGGGGGTTATTAATTTTAAAAGGAAGAAAAGATTACCTAGTAAAACCTTTCTTGCAAGGAAATTTTGAAGATATACTTGCTAGAGCAAATAGTTAACTCAATACAAAACTACCTAAGGATATATTTGAAGATGAATGGCTCTGAGAAGCCAGCAGAAATTCTGAAATCAGTCAGTTGGATCAATTCCACCAGCTAGCCAAACTGAACAGCCACTTGAACCATGTCTAACAGACGCTTTGAGGAGAAAAACTGTGAGAAGAAGGATATGGACAATTGAGAAATTCATGTGGGTGTGATTGGATATATATATATATATATACATATATACACATATAATAAAAACAAACCAGCAACCTTAGAGTCTCTGAGTAAGAAGGGCACTTTTAAGAATAATTCAAAGGGATAGAGGTAGAATAGGGCTTAAGGAATGTATCTTGCATTGGCATGAAGGGCCCAAACAACACCACAGCATCAGGCCCTTACATTGAATGAACCAAGGGCTCAGTGGCCCAAGAAATTATCAGAAAGTCCCCAGTTGATTTGATTCCACGTGTACAAAAACTGCCAAGTCGTGATACTGCTTCCAGCTCCATTCGACAGATGAGAAAACTGAGGTTGGGAAATTGGCAGAAAATTTATTTAACATTCAGATCCAGCACTCTTTCTGACTATAGAAGTCTGAGCTCTGCAGTCATCCTTATTTGCAGTCTCTTAAGTTCGGTTTTCAGAGCTCTTCTGCATAGAGCAAAACATTTGGTCTTTTTGACGACTCTGGAAACTAGCCTGGTTTCAGACCTCAGCTTTGGCCCTTCCTGGGTGGGCTACCTTAAGTCAATTCTCAGCAAATACTTTGAGCCTGCATTTTCATATCTGTCGAATGAGTAATAGTATCTCAGTCCCCATAGGACAGGATGAGGAATAAATAATGCATGACCAGAACACAGGGGTCAGCAAAAAGTAGAGCTAAAGAACCAAGAGCACCATTGACAAACAGAAATATTTGAATCTACTTGTTGACAACAGGAATTTAGGGAATTGTGGAGGCTTCAAGTACACCTGCCAGGGAAGAGCAGAGTAAGCAGCTAAACCCGTGTTATCTAGTGTGAAGTCCAGAATCTTTTCCCTTCAGACTTCTTCAGCCTCCATTGCCCATGATATTACTTAATGGTGTTGAATAAGCTGGATTTCCTAACTGGTCTCTGAAGCAGCTGGAAAAGCAGCGTCTGGTGCAGGTGCACATCCATGCTGAGAATCTATCTGGATTCTCTTCCTGGCAGCTCTGAAAAGAAAATCCCCCATCCTGTTGACAAACCACAGGTTTTGAGAAGAGTAATTACAAGCACTTCTGCTCCTGATCTCCCTGAATCGAGGACAGGTGCAAGGCACATTGCCTGGCCACCTGGTGGGGTATATTGAACAGTTTTCAAAATGATCAGGATAAAGTCCAGTTATAAGCAGGGGAACATTTCTATACAGTACAATGGTTCATATTAGAGAATAAAAGGTCAGGCGGGAGAAGGGGAAAGAGATTCAAGAAAGGCAAGGAGTGTTAAATAAAAAACAGACATTGAACTGAATCCCCCCCCCCAAAGTATAAGAAACTTGTATTTGCATGTTTTCTTCTAAAAGAGAGTCCATTCCTTCCATCTCTTATTTGTTTTTTACTTCATGTTTTCATTTCTTCTTTACTGGGAAGTGTGGTGATGGTGATGGTGGTGGTCCTAAGTGATCCTTAGAGATTTGGATGCTTTTGTTGGTAATATTCTATTAACTGGACAGGAAACTTTAATGCTAGGAAATGTTTAGTGGATATTAGGACTGCATCCAATAGTGCTGAGGGGGGTCATACAGTTTCCCAAGGATCAACCCAAGTCCTTGTCCAGGCAAGGCATGCATCATGCATAATGACCCTTGAGCTGTTTTCCAAGTCCTTATTTTTCCTTCCAAAGGTCCTTCTCTCTGCTTCAGGATTTATCTGGTGAGAAAGAAGCAATCTTACCTCATATGTGCCTTGGGCTTCCACTGGGGGAGTAAATTAGTCACTAAGGCTGCACTGCCTTAGGAATTCTGTGCTTTACAAATGTCAGAAGAGGAAATAGAGGAGGAGGAGTAGGAAGAGGAGGGGGAGGAGGAGGAGGAGGAGGATAGGGGTGGAGTTTACTAAGCTGGCTAGAGAAGATATTTCTGTAATATATTAATACCAAGATTAATTTCATAATCTTGGAAGATTTTCTTAAAACAACCAATTTAATGACAGAACACTACAATGCAAAATTGGAAAATGTACATCCTTAGAACATAATATTACTATAAAAAACGACTATGTTTGCTCCATATACTCTACCTCCCTTTTCCACTAAATTATCTATGCTGTAACTTAGGAAACCAAGTTTTTAGCTCTCCCTCTATGAAACTTGTAACCTCAATAAAGCTACTTCACCTTTAAGCTTGCTTCTTTATCTGTAGAAGGAGGCTTGTGTTTGATCATCTTCCATGTTTTTTTTTTAGGTCAACCAATATTTAAATGCTATGATTCCTCACCAATTTCAGAGACTTCAGTAAAATTAAAAAAAAAAAGAAATTGGCATAGTTTACTGGTTACATGACTCAAGAATCCATCTTAAAGAAACACAAACTAAAATTTGTCAGAGAAAACAACAGACTTTCATTTCCTGGATAAAATGTTCTGTTAGCACCAAAGCTGCCTATGTATTAATTCCTGTTACAAAGTTAGTTCAAAGAACTTTAGAAGAGTAAATGTCAAGAGAAAATAAGCTGGCTATATGACAAGTAAAGGTTTATATGTGATAGATAGACGCTTTTTTGGAACCAAAATGAAATGAAAGTCCAAATGACTTTTTAAGTTACCCTTTGTTCTTCTAATCCCCTCTGATATGTATAAAAATATATCTTGTTGGAACTTATAAGCCAGGCTACATAAACAGACTTTCAAGTGGACTATTTCCACTTTGCAACTTAAATTAAAGCGTTACTTTTAGGTGCTTAGTCCAGAAAATGGGTATCATTGTGTCTGATTCTGTCTCACTAAAGGGTATTAATGGGGAGAATGATGTTGAGGATTGTTTGTTTTGATTGTTATATTTTTTAATATATTGAATCAAAATGAAGTACAAAGTTACAAAGCGGTTCATGATTGAGATTCCATTGAACAATGTTCAAGCATCCAGTCCTTCAATAATGTCCACTTCCTTCCATCAATATCCTCAGTTTCCCTCCCAGCTTTCCAGCAGCCTGATTCGAGACCAGATACTTCTTTTCCCTTTAAACATTGTGGTTTGTAATACTGTTATTGAAAGTGTATTATGCATATTACTTTATCCTCTTTCTGTACCCAGTTCTTGTCCAGAATGATCACTTTCAATTGCCATTATTATAGACATGGTTCTGGTTTTTAAGAAGTGACAACATTTTCAAGGAAAAAAGAAATGTTGATTAGGCTCACTGAAATTTAGAGATGACATGTCCCTTGGAGGCAATGACTGGTATAGAGACTAAGCAGGAGGCCCAGCTGATGGAATAATGTCTGATTCTCAGGCATTGGTCAATACACTCTTCATTTCTTTACATAGTGACATCAGTGGGCCGCATAGGTAGGAAAGAGAGTAGAATAAAATACATTCAAAAGGACTGAAGCGGGCCCGGAGAGATAGCTCAGCGGCATTTGCCTTGCAAGCAGCCAATCCAGAACCTAAGGTAGTTGGTTCAAATCCTGGTGTCCCATATAGTCTCTGTGCCTGCCAGGAGCTATTTCTGAGCAGATTGAAAGGAGTAACCCCTGAGCACAGCCGGGTGTGACCCAAAAAAACAAACAAACAAAACAAAACAAAACAAAAGGACTGAAGAGATAGTACAGTGAGCAGAGAGTCTACCTTGTAAGCAGCAGACCCAGGTTCAATCCCGGGAATTCCATATGGTCCCCCAAGGCTACCACAAAAGATTCCTGTGTAGAGCCAGAGGAATTCTTTCAGCATCACCAGGGTAACCTCACAGCAAAACAAAAGACATATAAGAGTTGAATGAAAGTCTAAAAAATTTTAATATCTCATTGCAGAAATGATAGCCAAAGGAAAATAAAAAAGATGTGGTCAAAATCAAGCAACTACTTATTAGCAAAATAGTTCCAGACCCCAGTTTTCTAGATACCTAGTCAAGCATACTTTCCATGAACTTCAAAGAGCATAACTTGAGCAGCACTTACCTAGTAGGATTTAGGTATCATTTAACCTCCCTGAATTTGTCCGCATGCAGATGGTGCAATAATCAAACTCCTTGCAAGTCAACAGAATAAATATGCCAAGTGGCACTGAATAACTCAGTTTTCCTTCCTCAGTGAACTTGGAATTACATTATTATCATACCTCACTTTGGTACTCAAGATTTATCTTGTGATATTTGCACATATCCCTGTAATGTCTGGACTGAAAATTGAAGCCTAGAGACAGTTACAAAGAAGATTGAATCAAGGGACAGACTGCAATCGAGGTTACATGGGACTGGGTTCTCTGGGAATGAAACTTGGGGGCAAAGAAGGTTATTATCGTGGCTGGCAAACAATTGATCGATAGGATAAAATTGACACACTCTGAAATGATTCTGAAATTAAAAAGATAAAGTCACTGAGTTTAGATCTCAATCAATTCCCACAGGACCTTGAGTCCAGGTCCACGGAAATCCTAAAAATGTCAAAGGCTGCAAGAATGATATTACATGAACAATGAGTAAGTTTACTCTGTACATAGACGATGTTTGCCCTCCCTTTCTCCCTGTCTTTTTATTCCTTCATCTCTCATATTTTCCACAAAGAGGTTTTCCTATTCTAGTAAAAATAATGAACCCTTAATCATATGACCAAGGCTTTGATTCATATTAAGTCCAGATACATATGAAGAATGTTCCATCTGATCCTAGTTTTTCTGATTTTACAAATGGAAACAAGTTTTCAGACAAATATATTATTGTTTATTAAATGTACAGTAAAATAGAGGGTTTTGCTATCATGACAATGTTAATAAATGAGAGAAGTAAAATGCCTGTCTCAAATACAGGCAGAGGAGAATGGAGATGAGGGGCATTGGTGGTGGGAATGTTGCACTGGTAAAGGGGGGTGTTATGTTTATGACTGAAACCCAACTACAATCATGTTTGTAATCATGGTGCTTAAATAAAGATATTTTTTTAAAAAATAGAGGGTTTTGTGTTTGTTTTGGGGCCACACCTTGTTGTGTTCAGAGCTTACTCCTAATTCTCTGCTCAGGAATCTCTCTGATAGTGCAAAGGAGGACCATATGGGTGATGGGGATTAACCCTGGGGAACTGAATGCAAGGAAAGTATCTAACCCTCTATACTATCTCTCTGGCCCCATGCAATAAAATAGAAATATAATTATATAATTTTAAAGTCAATTTTTTGCATTAAATACTAGAAATATTTTATCTTATTCTACCCTCATTACTAATCCCAGAGTAAAATACATAAACTTATAGGTTGATAAGCAGACTATAGCAAAATATGCACAAATTGAAATCAATATACATTTACTTTTTTTTTTTTTGCTATTTGGGCCACAACCAATGATGCTCACTGAGGCTATGCACTCAGAAATTGCTCCTGTCTCAGGGGACCATGTGGGATGCCAGGGATTGAACCAAGTTAGTCCTGGATCCACTGTGTGCAAGGTGAATGCCCTACCACTCTGCTATCACTCTGGCTCCTCAATATACATTCTTAATCAGAAAATACCACTGTTCCTACACAGACAAATCTGATGAAACTAAAACCGAAGTGGACATTGGTGCTGGTATTGGAACACTGTATTCAGAAATTCAACTATGAATACTATGTTTATCATGGTGCCTTTATATTTAATAAAAATTTAAGAATTAAAAAAGCATATGTGTCAAGGACCCCCTCAGCATACATTCACATTTTGACCCACATATAAAACCCAGAGAACCAACTACTCTGGGTTTGTGCTTCACACATATACACATAATAGCAATTTGTGTCCATTTTCCAAAGTCAATGGACCAACTTTACCCTCCTTTCCTGGCCCAGGTACCCCAGAAAATTATACCTACCTCGACAAAGAAGCAGTCTGGAAATAACTTTGTAGGAAGTTATTTGTCCCACCAAAAATAGGAGCAGGATTGATACAACTTTAAAATTGTGATGATTTCATGACTGCCCTAGACTGTTGGCCAGAAGTAGCAATCCTGAGCTGTTTTCTCACAAGGCTTCCCCAAAGAGTCATTCTCTTTTATCCCCAGCTTGGGCGCACACACCATTTTAATCATCATGAGGTTTTTATTCTAGATGAATCACTTCATTTCTGCAGTTCGTTAAAGAGAGTCATAAAGCTCTTCCTTCATCTAGTTCTTTTTCTCTGTTAAAGGGATATCTACAAAATAAGGTTTTTAGCCCCAAATTTCGTTTAATCCTGCTTACTGAACAAAATTGCTTGGAGTTTGACAGAATAATTATCTTAGTAAATACCATTTCAATTATCTGGGAAACTCTCGAATATATTTAACACACCAGGGCCTAATCTCTAAGAAATTCTGATTTAATCGACCTGGAAGAACCTTGGACAGCATTATTTTTTAGTTCTCTTGGTGTTCAAATTTGCTCTAGAATTGACAACACCACTGAATGAAGGTACAGAAATAAGCATGGCACAATATCTCCCTTGCAATGCTAATTTGTTACTAGTACTAATGTTTCACTTCGGGTAAGGTAATGTTTGCATAAGGCAGTCTTCACTTTGGTAAGAAATATGCATTATTTTTTCATTGTTAGTTTCACAAATGTAGTCCAGTAGTAATTTAAAAAATAAGCAAACAAAAACTTCAAGGACCTGAAGACATGGTGCCTAGGGTAACTACTTGCCTTACATGCAGTCGACCCCAGGTTTGATCCCTGGCTCTGTGCCTCTCAGACCCTCCAGGAGTGCTTCCAAGCCATGAGCACAGCTGGGTGTGGTCCCCAGACAAACAAAAGATTGGATTCATTTCAAGGACGCATTCTTACGGGCATATTTCTTGCTTAGCTGAAGTAGCCTTTTGAACAGAGACCCATTCTCTTCTGTTCCAAGTGGCTCAAGCAGAGAACAGCAACAGACCAAAAGCAAAGCAACATCAACGCTGCTCCTCTATGTGGCCCAGCAGAGTTGATCAGTGTGTGCACATAAAAGTGGTCACAGAAGATGTGCCTCGAGAGGTGCTGATGACTAAATTGTTTATGAGACGTGATTGTAATTACTCTTCTTAATCACATGGCATTAATAAAAATAGCCCCTGTTATTGTTTTGTCTCCTACCCCTTTGAGCAGGAGTCAGTGATATTTTCCACCGGCTCAGAGTCTGACTTGCAGTGACCCATGCAGGAAGCAGCCCAGGGGTCCTGGCACCGCTCTGCTAGGCTCTTTGAGCCGGTATTTCAAGGCCTGCCAGTGAGTGGCGAGGCCCTCTGGAGCGCGGCAGGAACAGGCGCATCCTGTCTAATCTCCCCTCCGCCTCCACTTTCACCTCTTCTGACCTCCTTCAAGAAATCCATGTTTGCCTCAGTGACCCTATTTGCTCCTAAATTCTCTCGGGCTAGAATCCTGCACTCAAATTCAATGTACTTACCCTGGGCTCCACCAAATGACCCCTGGCTGGTGAAAGCCAAATCCAATTAGAGTAATCACCAAATAATTTTGGAAATAATTGTTCTCAGATCAGCTCCCATTCCACGCCTAACCCCTCCTAGCCCAGTCTGGAAACAACACATACAAGATTTTCTCCCAACAAGGGGAGGAGATTTGGTTCCCATCCCTCACATCTGGGTCCTAATACAGTTCCCAAGCAGAATAAGTGTAAGTACTTAAAAATTACAAATAAAGTGAATTAACCAAAACAAAATACATAGTTTCTTCCTCAATGACAAATACCATGAAGCTTATATCTTCCTTTCCAACTATTAATTGCAATAAATTTGGAAAGTAGTTTAACATTGCTATGTTTTGAAGAAATATTCATCCCCAATGGTATCAAAATTTAAACTATAATTTATTCAAAATCCACAAACTAAGTGTTATAGCTTAATATGGTTACACTAGTGCCACTGTGTCTGTACAATATGGCACTTACCCCCACAACCCTCCACCATCATGTTTATGTCACTTCTAGCCTGATCTTCATTCCCCTCAGAGCTTGATAATGAATTTCATAATCCAAGGTAAAGGATTTGCCATTGTTCAATACTGTCTTTTACCTGGTTGTTTCTGTCTTTATTTATTTATTTATTTATTTATTTATTTATTTATTTATTTTTTTTTTTGGTTTTTGGGTCACACCCGGCAGTGCTCAGGGGTCACTCCTGGCTCCATGCTCAGAAATTGCTCCTGGCAGGCACGGGGGACCTTATTTATTTTTTTTATAAAAAAAATAAATGTATTTATCTGTCTTCCACAGATAAATGAACTCATCCAGTATTTTTCCTCTAGGACTTTTTTAGCTTTACTTGATATGCCCCAGTTTGTTCTACTTTGTAGCAGACTACATGATAGTTGTATAGCAGTCCATTGTATATGTGTATCAAAGATTATTTATCCATTCACCTGTCATAGGGCAATTAGGTTGATTTCATATTGTATTAAGTGCTTCAAAAAACATAGATGGACATATATCTTTAAATTAGTGCTTTTTTTTAATTTGTGAGGTAGATGTCAAGAATTTAAATTGTGGGGGGTCAGGCGGTGGCGCTGGAGGTAAGGTGCCTGCCTTGCCTGCGCTAGCCTAGGAGGACCGCGGTTCGATCCCCCAGTTTCCCATATGGTCCCCCAAGCCAGGAGTAACTTCTGAGCACATAGCCAGGAGTAATCCTTGAGTGTCACTGGGTGTGGCCCCAAAACAAAACAAAACAAAAAAAAGAATTTCAATTGTAGGATTGTGTGGTATTTCTATGTCTAAAAATGCAATTTTAATTATGTTTGTATCAAACGTTTAAATTAAATAAAAAAATTAAAGCTTTCTGTAGTTTGTTTTATGGTTTCTTACATTTTCAAATTCACTTATAAAATTAAATACAACACACAAATGATATCTAAAGACTATAAGCTGTCAAATTAAAAGGTTTTGAATAATAAATACTATAACTAAAATTTACCCCCTTTGAAAAGTTAAATAAATATTAAAATTTTTGAAGGACTATTAAAATTATATTTTTCAACATTAACCTAGTCGTGGAGGCAAAAATTAGTATAAGACTTCACAGAGATTATATGTTTTATACATATACATTTGACAGAAAATTTTGTTTTGTTTTGTTTTTTGGGCCACACCCAGTGACGCTCAGGGGTTACTCCTGGCTATTCGCTCAGAAGTCGCTCCTGGCAGGCACAGGGGACCATATGGGTAACCGGGGGATCGAACTGCGGTCTGTCCTAGGTTAGCGCAGGCAAGGTAGGCACCTTACCTCCAGCGCCACCGCCCGGCCCCAACATTTGACAGAAATTTAAATTTACATGCATTGTTTAGTTGCCATGTGTTTTAGATATTACAATGATTTATAAACTCTCTGGCACTATAAATTATAATGCAAAGAAAAACAAGATGAACATTTGGCAATACTGGAAAATGATAAATCAGAATTTATCATATTCAGACTGAGAGAGAATATCTGACAGGTTAATTTGTCTTTTCTCTCTTTGAGTGTTTCTGATATTCAATCAAGGAGCAGCTTCCTCTGATATCGTCAATGACAAGATCCACTAACTTCCAAAGCACTTTAAGGCAGCTACATTTTGAGACACTTTGATTCAAGAACAAAGAGTAAGAGCTGTACTGAAGCATTTCCCTAGACTCTGGAGAGCATCAATTACAAGAGTATGCTTCCTATTATGGATTCTGCTGTATCCAAATAAACACTGAAAGATTTCAACTGGCAGATGCCCTCCTCCCAGAAGCACTTAATAAATTTGTAAGTGTGTATGTTTTCCTCTGGGACTAGGGATCAGTGAAGAGACTTTTCTTCACTAGGTCTCTTAACAATTATTATGAAAGGGTTCAGCATGAAAAGAGACTATCAACCATAAGTAGAGAGAGATTACACAATTAAAACATTTAATTCCTATTAAGTCCTGCTTCGAACCACAATAAAATACTTGGAATTAGACTTACATTCCTATTATGATGTATAAATTTACTTAAATATGCTCAACTTTTTAAAGATATTAGGCACGAGGCTGCCCAGGACTAAGATTTTGAGTGAAAAGACACACATGTGGTAGGTCTTGTGATGGCTCTGGCTTTCTGACTGGAGACTTTTTCTAAGAACAGCTCAAGAAAGACTCCAAACAAGTACAATAAAATCTGAGTTGATAAGAGAAATTAATGTACTAGGAGGAAAGCATCTGAAGTCTACATGATAGTGTGTCCTAGATAACTGCTTGGGGTTCTTTTGTAGATCGTTTCTAGTATTATACTATGAATGTATATGGTAAAATTCCCTAGAGTTAGGCAAAGAATGACTTAGACTGAATAATTCCCAGAATTCACACAGAATTAAAAAATGTCAAAGTTCTGATCAGTTAAATGAATATGAAGAACTTAAGACATTTTGTTTCTACAGATATATATATATATATATACATATATGGAAAAAAAACATAAAAAGATGGAAGCAGAATTAAGCAGAGAAGTCAGGTCTGATGATGATGAATTCACGCAGTCCCTCAGAGAACTAGGTAGGATTCCTTCAGTATTGTCTCAAGTAGAATGGCCTCTTTTTGATCCATTATTGTCATCCTGACTCTCCTTATTGACTTAAAATGAGGGTAAAAAAAAAAAAAAGATCTTGGCAACGGCACTTTTTTAGATAGTCTTCCTGGGATAAAACTGATGACCAAGGGTTATTTCACTCACTCTCAGCAGTTAGATGACAAAGCATTTAAGGCCATAAGGGGTTCTGGGAAATGTTACAACCCCTTCCACTCTTCATTTTATTACAGATGCTTTTTAATGGGATTATTCACATTTTAGCTGGACCTTTTCAACAGATTAACTTTCCCAGTCCTCTAGGCTATTGCTCTCTATATTGATACTCCTAGTGGTGGTGTGACCTCTTAATTCCTTTATTTTTATTCTATTCCACTTGGCAACTTCCACTTATTCTTCAATTATCAGCTCAAATGTGACACCCTTCTATCACTTTTTATCATAGAAATTAGAACATTTTTCACCCCACTTCATTTTTAGGTTCACAGTCAACCTCTAGCTATCTCAGCAGACATTTGTCTTTGGTGCCATTCATTTCTGAATGTATCTCTCAGGGGTAAAGACTCAGTTGTTTTTCTTTTTCATTTATGACTTAGGGTTCAAACTCAGCGGAGTTCAGGGTTTCCTCCTGACTTTTCACTCAATAATCATTCCTAATAAGCCAGAGGGAACCATATGTGGTGCTTGGGATCAAATACAGGCTGAGTGGCTTTCTTTTGTGTATTTGTAGCATTTTGGCACAGATACAGCATCAATATTTGTAGAATTGTGTGTCTGTTTATGTGATTGCAGCAATTGCTCATGGATTTGGTAAAATTAGTCTGTCCTCAAAATCGTGAGTATCTAAGACAGATGATTTATTTAGTCATTTTTCTCCTACTTCTGTTATTTTTGAAGGAATAGAGAGAAATTGAATTTAAAGTGATTGTTTTCAAAATTAAATTTATATTAAATATATATGCTAGTGGCAAAAATAAGATCAGTATTTCTAAACACTTGAGGAAAATTCCATCCATTCTTCCCAATTTCCAGTCTTCTTCCTATCTAAAAGTTAGAGCATTTGGAGGCATATATGAGTAAGTTACAATTCAGATAATAAAATCAAAACACTTGGTTATCTTAACAACATTCAATTCCAGATATTATGGCAAACTGTCAACTGTCAGAAGACTGTGCACAAGAACTTTCATACATAGCAAAAACAAAATGATCGGGATTTTTGCTTCTCTTGGAGATGTGCCCTGTTATTTGTAGACTGGCATCGGTTGATGCTTCTCTCATTTCTGTTTTGGGACTACAGAGCTTGCGTATGTCTCTGTACTCAGGAATAGTCAGGAATTTTCTTAGTGAGCCTTGACAGACCATTTTTGGTTCTCTCCACCAAACTTGGGTAGGATGTGTAGAAATCAGTGCCTTACTAGCAAGCCTCTCATGTCCTTTTATTTTTTGTTTTTGGGTCACACCCGGCGGCGCTCAAGGGTTACTCCTGCTCTATGCTCAGAAATCGCTCCTGGTAGGCTCAAGGACCAACCATATGGGATGCTGGGATTCAAATCACCATCCTTCTGCATGTAAGGCAAAAGCCCTACCTCCATGCTATCTCTCTGGCCTCCTCTCATGTTCTTCTTAATCTATCTATGTTAGATATCTATGTTAGACTTTGTTTCATCATTGTGAAATGAGGCCATTTCTCAAGAAATTCTATGATATTCTTTTAAACTTTTTAAAAATTCTGTGCTTTAGGAACACTGGTCTTCTGTCTGAAATTTTTAAGTTGCCTTCTGGAGGAGGACAGGCCAAGTTCTTGCCCTGATAAAGTCCCAGCAGCCACATTCACACCCCAACACACCACAGCCACCACCACATCAGAGGCCCAACTTTATTGATTTATAGCGAATCTTCTGTAGAGACACCTTTCTGTAGAGACACCTAACCAACAAAGTCTCCAAGTACACTGATTTGGGGTCTGAAATTTCTGGAAGCTTCTCGAATTGGGGCAGGCAGCCTTCAACCCCTACACCTACATTCCACATCTGCCCTGCATTTTCATAGGCCCACTTCTACAGATCCTGGGATTCTGGAGCTTGTACATTTGAAAAGCATGTACTTTGCCCTAATAGCTATCTCTCTTGACCTTTTTATTTCTTTTTTTTTTTTTTTTGGTTTTTGGGTCACACCCAGCAGTGCTCAGGGGTTACTCCTGGATCCATGCTCAGAAATTGCTCCTGGCAGGCACGGGGGACCATATGGGGCACCGGGATTCGAACTGATGACCTTTTGCATGAAAGGCAAACACTTTACCTCCATGCTATCTCCCGGGCCCCGACCTTTTTATTTCTATTTGACATATTATTTGAACAATAAACAATGTTGCCATCATAGTGTATGATTCTGATTTAAAACTAGTTTAGTTTCAATTAAGTTTCCTTTTAGGGCACTAATTTTTATTCATTTTTGGGTGAACCAACGAAAATGATGCTGCATTAAAGATTCCCTAATAATAAACCAAAGTGCATAATAAACCAAAGTGTTTTTAGCAAAATATGTTTGTAGATAATAAGGTAGAAGGATATTTTAAAAAAGGATAGACTAAAGCTTAGAAATCAAAATAATTTCTAGAGATAGGGTTGAGTACATGCTGAGAATAGCCTCTGGGTACTGCCAGATGGGTAAAACCCATCCACCTTAAGTTGGAACCTTTATTTGTGACACAATTCTATAATACTTTGTGGAAATTTTTTTAAAAAATGGTTTTTGAGGGTGCTACTAATCTCTCTCTCTCTTTCTCTCTCTTGATACATTTTTTGTAGTTATAAATAAAGTTTTTTTTCCTGAAGAACTGGAGATACATGTGAAATTGTATAAAAAATGACAAGAAGCTAAGCTAAAAAGCTTGCACAGAAAGAATACTGGAATAAAATAACATAGTTGGGGAGATATATGGCACCTTCAAACGTATCACACTTACGATTTTCTGGAATCTGTGAAACTTGGGCCTATTTAAAGTGCAATCTATGATAGATACTGGCATAACCAAAGGGAAACTTCTTTGGTGTTTTTAACTCTTTATTGCTTTCTGGAAGATAAATTACTTCTTTTCATGTGATCTATATAGTTTTATAAGATATATTACTATACTCCTTGGCTATTTTGGAGTTAATAATAGTTATTTCTATTTGGACTGACTCTGGTCTCACAATGAATCTTGCAGATAGCAGTCTTCAGGAACAAGAAATGCAGTGATGATATAAAAACATAAGTTCCTAGAGGTAAAAATAGTCCTGGAGGACTGAAGTGTGTAATAGTTGCACTGTGCCCATGCTTCGCTTTCTCTACACAGTGTGCTGTCCAATTCAAGTGAGATGTGAATGATGACTGAGCAGGAAATCAGGTCTCATTTTTCTGATTGCAAGCACAGGACCAGGAAGGAACCACTTTAACAGTTGGTTCTCTCTGTTGGCCATTGGTAAAGCTTAAGTGACACATTTAATGTTCGCTTTGTGATATGAAGAATGCAGTTGAATGAGAAAATTGTAAGAGCCCCTTTTAGTTGACAATATTATTTCTTTCTTGATGCCATACCCACACTAAAACAATGTGTTTCTCAACTTCCTGATTCATTTCACCATTGTTCTAAAGAATTTTAAAAACACACAAACTTAAGTTACTTAATAATAGAGGATATTAAATGGATTGACATTTGAATTACAAAAGAACCTTTTAAAGACATAATTTTTTCTAAATAGATTGTTTTCATACAAAACTATACTTTTACTTTAAGATAATTTGACAAAACTCTTCAATAATGTATGCTTGCTGGAAAGTTGAGTGTCATCCCTCCAGAAATCGCCACTCTGGTGTTTACTGTCCCTGCATCTCTAACTTCATGTTTGTAGACTTGCATCCATGCATCATAACTGCCATCTATTCCATAATGCAGCATGTTCAATCACACTCATGCCTTTAAGTCCTATTTCAGTACCATAAACTATTGAAATACGTTTTTTTCTAATTGCTTTTCAATTTTTGTGTCCTGTTTCTCATTCTTCAGCTGATTTTTATTTTTTTATTTAAAAATCAAGATTACAGGGTTGTGGGGTCCGGGGGATAGCATGGAGATAAGGCGTTTGCCTTTCATGCAAAAGGTCATCGGTTCGAATCCCAGTGCCCCATATGGTCCCCCGTGCCTGCCAGGAGCAATTTCTGAGCATGGAGCCAGGAGTAACCCCTGAGCACTGCCGGGTGTGACCTCAACCCCCCAAAAAAAGATTACAGGGTTGTTTATTATAGGGTTTTTTTCTCCAGATACAAAGTTGTTCATGATTGAGTTTCAGTTATACGATGTACAATAGCCTTCATCAGTACACATTTCACACTACCAATGTCCCAGTTTCCCTCATCCACACCTTTTGCCTGCCTCTGTGGTAGACATCTGTCTCTCTCTCTCTCTCTCTCTCTCTCTCTCTCTCTATCTCTCTGTATCTCTCACTCTCTCACTAGCTCACTATTCCTTTTTCCCATTGCTTTTTAGACACTGAGGTTTACAATATTGTTTCTAAGGGGCTCAACTGACTTTCTTAGTATATTCTAGAGCTAATAGAATTACTCTTGCATTCCTAGTTCAAACCCAATATAAAATTGAGCCCTGATCCTTAAATATGTGCTTTTGTGGTCATGGTTGTTTTGAAGCTCAAGGGAAGTTCCTTTCAACAATTTAACTCTAGGGCACACCCCATTCCTTGCTTCTGAATCTCAACAGATGAAATAAATACTTTCTGTAATTCCTAGGTTATATCTACTTTTACATTATTACTGAAACAAATAAAATTAGAAAGGCTTTAAATAAGTAAAATAGATCACCTGACTGGGTGTAGAAAGTTATTTTTAAAGGTACCATAAAACTCTTCGATGATTTTTTATTTATTTGTTTGTTAATAAAAAGAACTGGGTTCTTATTTTTTATTAACAAACATAATAGAAAAACATCCCAGTTTCAATTAACTTCTTAAAAAGTGTGTGGTTGTCCTAAAAGGCATTGATTTTTTTAAAAATTCTTAATATTTGGGGCTGGAGAGATAGCATGAAGGTAGTGTGTTTGCCTTGCATGCAGAAGGTCCACCGGTGGTTTGAATCCTGGCATCCCATATGGTCCCCTGAGCCTGCCAGAGTGATTTCTGAGCATAGAGTCAGGAGTAACCTCCGAGCATTGCCGGGTGCCGGGTGTGACCCAAAACCCGAAGAAGAAAAGAAGAAGAAGAAGAAGAAGAAGAAGAAGAAGAAGAAGAAGAAGAAGAAGAAGAAGAAGAAGAAGAAGAAGAAGAAGAAGAAGAAGAAGAGAATTCTCAATATTTGAAAAAAAATTCTAGGTCAGAAAAATAGCACAGACAAATAGCACAAGGTTTAAGGTGTTTGCCTTGCAAACAGTCAACCCAGTTCAGTTCCCAAGGTACTAACTACATAAGGACACTGGAGCACAACCACAGTGACGCTTGTACACAGAGTCAGAATTTAAGTCCCGAGCACAGCTCGTTGTGGCCCCAGAAAGCCCCAAAATACAATAAAAATTTATCCTTTGATAAATATATTTTTATTGAAGTATATTTTGCAATTTCCATACAAATTAAGACTTTCAGTAATGTTAGGCCCCTGATTTGTGGGGTTCAGCCATTTTTTCCATGACTAGACATCTTCCAGAATTTAACTTGGAATAAGTTCACAAAGGTATAGAATTCTTAGTAGCAACTTTCCTAAAGTTACTAAGCCCTACTAGCTTTTATAAAATATTAATTTCATGCACAGTAAAATTTTTCTCCAGGAAATTAAAGTGAATTGCCTAAATTCACATAATTACTCATCACAAGGAAAAGTAGGCTTCCTGAGTTGTTAGGTAGTTTCAAAAATCACACAGAGGATAAAGAAAAAGAAATATTTTCAGTTTCTAGTTCATTTTAATAATTTTGTGCTGCTCTAAATTTTATACATTTTATTATCATTTTTGTTTGTTTTGTGTCTATGCTAGGATGCTGGTTGTAGGGAGAGTTTGAAAAATTAGTTATAGTACATGGTGAATGGAAAGATCACATTAATGATCACATTGAAATTCGAGAGGCCCTCTGCAATGAGTTGGAAAGGGGTTCCAGAAACAGATTTGTTAATTTTATTCATTTTAATTTCACTTCTAGTTTCCTTTCCACATGTCAGTTTCTAAAAGGCTCTCTCTGGTATGCATTCTATGAAAACATTCAAGTTTTGAAAGTTACTTTCAACTTTGTGATTTTTATCCTCATTAAAGTCAAGATTTAACACTTAAATATTAGAATTTTCTTAAAATATATTAAAATTTAGAATCATCTTAAAATATATTAAAATTTAGAATTACCATTTTCTTGCACTGTTACTAAATCACACATAGGTGTTATGATTATTTTAATTACTTTAGCAACTCTAAATATCATTAATATGGTCTTCTATCAGCTTCTATCAGTTTATTCTTCTCATTCATTTTTTGAGATTAAAGATGATTAAGATTTTTTCGCCTCTGTATGTATGCACAAAGAAACCTATAAGAAAAAAATCCACAAAATTGTGTTTATTTCTCTACTTCTACTTTCAGAATACAATTTCCAAATAGACTCTGAGGAAATGGAGTCTTTCAGTCAATTTAATGAAACCCTGAGCTGTGAAATTCATATGCCTCACTTTAGTTTTCAAGACTAGTATCAGAAAATGTTAAGCTAGATAGGAAATAAAAGGTAAGCTACTAGCTTTGCACATGATCAACTCCAATTTGATTACCACAATATAGTCTGCCCTAGGATTAAAACCTGATCACGGCTGTGTGTGACCCAACTGTTCCCCAACCCCACCATAACCACAAAAGAGTAAATCTGGAGGATCCTTAAAAATTATTCAATCACTCCCCTTCATTTGGCAAATTAGAGGCTAAAAGCAAGACCTGAGTATTTTTCCCATAAGGCCCAGCATGTTAGTGACCAAGATAAGAAAACAATCCCCCTGCCTGAATTGTAGACAGTGTCCTCTCCCCAATTTCCCTTTAGGATACTCTTGATATCTTTTCATGCACACCTATGAAATTCTTAATTATTATAGTTTATTCAGTTAAAGGTCTCCTATATTTTAGCACTATTGAAATGAGCATGGTGAACAGTTAGAAGAGAAAACATACTGGTAATCAATTAACTAGCTATATCTCCAAAATGCAGGAATTTTTCTTTACATCAATTACCATGATCCAGCATTATGACTATAAAATACAAAGTTATGGAATATCAGTGTAGGTGGTAGCAGCTAACAAGTATTTCAGTACTAACTATTCCAGTTAATTGGCTAATTCATGTAAGGAAATGGCAGCACCAAGTTCATAAAGCCACTCTATATCTGATTCTTGAGGAAGGAGTGATAGTACAGTGGGTAGGCATTTGCTTTATATGTGATCAGCTGAGGTTTGATCATTTGCATCCTATATATTTTTACAAGCATCACCAGTAATAATTCCTAAGTGCAGAGCAGGAGTAATACTTGAGCATCATTAGGTGTGACCTCCAAAATAAAATAAATAAATTTAAGTCTTTGAGAATCTTATTTCAATATAATTGTGTGATAAAGAAATATTCATTGAGAACCTTTATTTGCCAACAAGGTGCTGCCTGAAGGGAAAAAAAAGGTAAAATGGCAATGCAATTTTATCTGAGAATGAGGTTTTTATTCTCAGCAATTTCACACACAACTGAAGGGACAAAGAAATGAACAAAGCAATGCACACAATGTAGAATGGGGTTCATTTTGACCAAAGGAATCTGGGAAGCTTTCAAGAGGAAGTCACCTTTGATGAGACTAGATAACTAAGCAGGAGTTACTTAAAAAGATAGGAGTAGGTGAAACATTCCAGAAAGCAGAAGAGTTCAGGGACCTAAAGGAAATGTTAGAAATTGGTGATGCTCTGTTGAGAATGTCAGGCTTGAAGTTTCAAAATAGGCAGGGGCTAGTTCTTAACACGACCATGTAAAGCATGTGTCCGAAGAGCAGTAGAAAGCTGAAAGCATTTTGAGCAGCAGAGAGAGACAATATACAAATGGTTTCCTCTGCGAGGAATCAAATTTTTCCAAATTTGAAAGTTCCCCAATGGCATATAAATGTGTGTACGAATATGTTTATTATTTCAATATTGAAATGACCGTTCTCTTTTTTCCAAGAGTCTCTCTAAATCATTATTCAAGTCATAGTTTCTCAACTGGGCCTTCATCTTTCAAACAGCTCCCTTGGACGAGAGATTTATTTCACTCCAAGTGACAGAATGCCACTCAACCACATCAGTGAGGATGAGATATTTATAGAGGAAATAAGCACTGTTAAATAACAGCTCCAACTTCCAGCATTTAAATTAAGAAGAAAGGCAGAAATAATTGGATAGGAAACTAGAATAACTCAAAGATCTAGAAATAAGAAAATATCATGCTCTAAATTATGTGCCTACTAGATCACTGCCCACAGTCTATGAGCTGTGGGCAGCTATGGAAAGCTGGAGCAATCACTTTTTAATGGCTTTGCAGAGAAGTTAGCTGGTGCCAAATAAACCAGGCCCTCATGGAAAAAAATGCATGGCCAAAAATGATGCCATGACCAACAAACTTTTCCTGAACCTCAGCCTAGAATTTGGTTCTGCCAATGCACTTCCTGGTTAAAATATGCATTCAGTGTCAGGAAGGGCACTTGTTTTTTTTACATCAAAAGCTGTCTTGTAGATAGGAAGTATGCACTATCAAATTGCATGCAGTTTGTTTGTCAAAACATCTACAAGCAGTTAATGACACCTTTAAAGATGAAACTCCACTGACAAAGCAAGTGGAAACTAAGAAGAACAAATAGGACTACATTAAATTAAGAAGCTTATTCAGTACTGAGGACGGACTGTGATTCTATCCTCTGGAGTCCCATTATGATCCCCAAGCCAGGAGCGATTTCTGAGCACAAAACCAGAAGTAACCTTTGAGTGCTGCAGGTTATGACCCAAAACCAAACAAACTAACAAAACATCCAACCCCTTCAAAAAAATCAGGAGAACAGAAATTTCCTCAGAGAAGAAATACAAATGGCAAAAAGGAAGGTGAAAAAGTACTCCACATCAGGTATGGGATGTATGCTGGGAACTATGGCGGAGGAAGGTCAACAGTGATGGTGGGAATTTCTCTAATTAACGGACACAATGTACCTTAAATACAACTGTGAAAGACTATAATTCACATTGGTCTCAATGAAAATTATATAAAAAGCACTCTACATCATTAATCTTTAGGTAGATAAAAATCAAAAGAATGTAATATCATCTCACTACATAGAAACTGGAACGCATCAAAAAGAAAAAGAACAACCAGTGCTTGTATGGATGTGGAAAGAAAGGAACTCTCATTTGTTGCTAGTGGAAAATGTAAACTGGTTCAGCCTTTGTTAAAATCAATATTGACTTTTCTCAGAAACCTAGAAATTGAGCTTCATTTTACCCAGCTATGCGTCTCCTGGGAATATACCCTAGGCAACCTGAAATACAATGAGGAAAGGGTATGTTCATTGTAGCACGATTCACAATAGCCAGATTCTAGAAAAATATCAAGCATTTTAGGAAGTATGGGTGCAATATGAAACTGTGGAATACTATACAGCTGTTAGGGCAGATGAAGTCATGAAATTTGCTTATATATGGATAGACATGGAGACTATTATGCTGAGTAAAATACACCAGTGGAAGAGGAATAGATATAGAAGGATTTCAGTCATCTGCGTGATTTTTTTTTTTTTTTTGGTTTTTGGGCCACACCCGGTGATGCTCAGGGGTTACTCCTGGCTATCTGCTCAGAAATCGCTCCTGGCAAGCATGGGAGACCATCTGGGACGCCGGGGATTTGAACCAACTACCTTAGGTCCTGGGTTGGCTGCTTGCAAGGCAAATGCCACTGTGCTATCTTTCCGGGCCCCCAACTGTGTGATTTTAAAAAACATAATATGAGAATAATAACAAAAGACAATAGAAATTATGGACAGGAGTTGCAGTTAGGGCAGAGAATGAACCACAATGACAATAATCACTCTGGGGGTTGGGGGGGGGAAACTGGGAATTTAAAGGAAGTAAAGTGATATGCATAATACCTCTTCAGCAACAGATTCATAAACCATGGTGCCTAAAAGGAACAGAAGGGAGAGAGAGAGAGAAAGAGAGAGAGATAGAGAAAGAGAGAAAAGTGTCTGCCATCAAAGCAGGTTGGGAAGCAGGGGGTAGGGGATAAATGGAGAAACTCATGGTGAAAACTGAGAACAGGTAAAGGGTTGGGTGTTGGAACACCCAAAGTATGACTCAAACTCAAATATCAATTACTTTTTAACTCAGTATCTCACAGTAATTAAAAACAAAACAAAACCTCCAGGAACTACTTTCTGGTCAATTTTGTCTGAATCTCTTCAACACACCTAAGAACTAAGAGAAACCAATAATTTGCATTTATCAATTGCTTTGTTCTAATCGTCCAAAGTTTTAGAATTTGAGCAGAGTTCTCTGCACAAAGTATTCTTCTTAAACTGAATATTTTACTTTATCAAACAAAATAATTTTTGAACTACAACCAAGGGGTGTAGGTGAACAACAGTTGTAGTTAAAAGTTTGGCTCTTAAGGGACCTTCAGGTGGAGTTATGAATTCTGAAAACAAAGCATATTTGGGTTTGGTCTTTTTTCTTAGGTTTTTGGGCCATACCTGGTGATGCTCAGGGGTAACTCCTGGTTATGCCCTCAAAAATAGCTCCTGGCTTGGGAGGCCATATGGGACGCCAGGGGACCAAACTGTGGTCCGTCCTAAGTCAGCTGCATGCAAGGCAAATGCCCTACCACTGCCACCACTCTGACCCTCACAAAGCATATTTGTGTGAGGAATGTGTTAGGCATAAGAAAAGTGGATTAGAAATTTTGGAAATTTCTGTTAAGTTATAACTTTTCAACTTGGATTATTTAATCATCATCTATAATTACATAACTTTTAGATATAATTGATAAGCCATATATTTTTGTTCCCAAATTTAGAATATGTAAAACAAAAATGAGTAAAGAAAATTATAGCACTGAAATTTAATTACTACTAATACTTTTGTATCAGTCTCCCCAATTATCTGTTGCTCTTTCACTTTCTCTTTAGAAATATCTATACATGCATGATGGCATTTATATAGCACATAAATGTACATATATTCACGTATATACTAAAATGAAACCCAAGATAATTGTTGCTTTGCAAATGGCCCTTCTCACCATTCATCTGTGGCACTTTGCAAAGATACCAATCTGACAAAACTCCAGGTATTCCTGTATTTGTGCTGAAATCACTAGAACTATTTTTAAAGTGATTGTGGGCACCTTTCTCATTGCCTTCTCATACTTCCAGAAGCCCTGGCAGCCAAATCCATACCTACAAATATCACAATATTAGCAATAGTGCTTGGAATTCCTGGAGAGTATTCACAGCCATACAACTCCAAAATTTTTAATACTGTCATTAATGTAAGAAAACACAAATTTAGATGCCAATGTGTATCTGAACCTACCTAATGTTCAGAAACAAAATTAACAGAATTATCATCTAGCAACAAACTTACGAAAACACAACTTACTAAACTTTCTGACAATGAATTAATGACTTTAGTACAAGATGCAAAATTTTTCACAAAATTTTTTGTTGCTGTACATTTTTGCCTTATTTTTCTTTGTTTTCTTTTTTCTTTTTTAATAATTTCACTCCCACTTACCTGTAAACAAATGTATTATGATCAACGATGTCAATGATTTGTTACATAAACTTTGAAAAAAGCAAATGGTAAAGCAAATAGTATTTTAATAATAATAGGAACCTAATGGCCCCCAAGGAGATCATTCAAGAGGTTGGATGCATGTCTTGTGTGCCTGGGCCAATTTAATTCCTGGTCCCCCAACAACTGCCAGATTGGTCCTGGTGACCTCAGCACTGCTTGACCTGAGAAGTAGTTTCTCACCAGACCCACACATGAAAATGTAAACAGCACACTGTCATGCCCACATAACTACTTCAAGTATTGCTGGGAGTGATCCCTGGGACCCAGAGTACTACTTGAGAGGGCTCAGAACTCAATACCCTAAATAGCACCACAGTGAACACATAGATTCAGAAATCTTGTTCTCAGTAACTCACAAATTTCATCCCTTGGGATGTAAGTTTTGTGAGTGTAGAGGCTTTCCTTGTTCAGTTCTGTGTTTCTTGCATAGAACATAATTTTATGTAAAAAGTCTATACATATTCATTGACTGAATTGGTAGTGAATATTGTTTCAGGTCAATCAAATATATATTGACATCATAACATATAATGCACAGATTTAAATATAACATACAATTCACTCCAGAACACTCATATCTGAGAGTACAAATCCCACCTCTAAATTTCCTGGCATTTTCTTCCCAGGTCTTCCTCTCTACCATAAATGATTCTTTGCCTTTTTGAAAATTAAGCACAATATATCTTATTTATACATATTTTAGTTCTCATTTCTCCTTCTCAAAAGAATGAAGCTATAATCTGACCTCTATATCTAGTTTATCTTTGTAATGGTGAGAACAAAGGCATTTAATGCAAATATTTATTATTTAGTGCATCCTGGACACTACTAAGAATTATATGTCCTTATTATGATTTAATATCCTTCTAAACACATAAAGCAGGTGAATTAGTTTGCAAGGGTGCCATAATAAAATATCATTCACTGAGTGGCTTCAAGAGCAAAGGTTAATTTTCTCAAATTTGAAGACTGACTGCCTGGATTTCTCTGAGGTCTTTCTTCAACTTGCCAGTGGTCTTAGAATAGAATTTCTGCTTTCAACATGGCTATTTCTGTGTACATGTGCACTTGTCTTTATTATATCAGTTATAACAGATTAGAGGCCCATAAATGGCTTTATTTTAACTTAATCACCTTCTTCAAAGACCCTATTTTTAAATTATGGTATTGAAACTTTAGCCTATAAATTGGAGAAAATGGAATAAGTTCATTGATTATGATATACTCACTTAAAAAGTCAACTTAAAAGATAAAAATCAACATGACTTGATTTATGATAAGAATATAGGACCCAAGATTGGTATTAAAGTTCCAAGAGGCTTGATTTGGGGACTG
Organism: Crocidura indochinensis; assembly: GCA_004027635.1. NCBI lineage: Eukaryota > Metazoa > Chordata > Mammalia > Eulipotyphla > Soricidae > Crocidura > Crocidura indochinensis. Next base: position 27,609 of record PVKC010004558.1, read on the forward strand.
AGAGAGCAGTGGAAGAGAAAAACTAGGGTTATAAGTGACCTGCCCAATCTATTTGATAACCAGGAATGGGGTTTTCTACAGATAATCTTCTAAATAAAATCATTTTGAAATATATATATGCATATATATAAAACCAAGAACCCAATAAAAACAATAATGCCTCATTTGACATTGTTCAGAGTCATGATTAGGTAAACAAAAGTCTGTCCTAATTGAAAAAATCAAGCTGAGAACTAATTCAGCAAATCTCTGGAAATGAGTGACTCGGTACATTGGCAAAAAGAAAGAATGAAAGAATGAGTGATATAAGTCTAAAAATTTGAGGCAGTGAGTACAATTTGTTGTACTTTCAATCTTCACTCATTGTAAATAATGTATAGTGAAACTGTTCTTTTAAGCTTCTCTTTTGCTGAAACTTCTCAATGGCCTGGATATATCCTCATGATTCTTATCTGTCAATCTGATTTTCAGATTCTTATCCTTATCCTTCAGGCTGTAGACTATCTCTAGTCCCTGGAATTTGCTGTCTATATGGATGATTTACCACTAGTGTCAGGGTAAAAGCTGATAGATAAAGAACCCAGATATCATACTGTCAATCTAGTAAAATAACTGCATTTCAGACACTACACTGCCCAAATATGCCCAAAGCCTAAATTAACCCCAGTCGAAAATTACTTGCTAACATATTATATATTGGCTATTTCTCCTTACCAACTTCAGTTTCTCACTCCACCAAGAATGCTTCCTAGGCTCAGTTTCCAAATAAACCACATCGTTTCCATTCTTTGTTTTTCTGGGGGGCGGGGAGAGGGATTGGGTCACATCCAGCGGGGCTAGGGGTTACTCCTGCTCTGCTTTCAGAAGTCACTTCTGGCAGGCACGGGAGACCAAAGGGTTTGAATTATGCTTCGTCCTGGTTCGACTGCTTGCAAGGCAAAAGCCCTACCACAGTGCTATCTCCCCAGCCCCAGTGTTTCAATTCTTATCTCAGATACCTGCTTCTGTAGGAAGGAGTACTTTAGATCTTCTATTAGAGCAGAAATTGTTTGCAGAAGTGTAATTCCGCTAACCCTCTATCATAGGACAAACCTCCATATGGAAATAGTAGTTGGGGAAGAAAATTAAGGCATTGGTCTTAAAAATACAGTATGAGATCATCCCCAGGAAAACTGTTTTGTTTTTCAGAAAACTAAGCAAGCCCTGTTCTTCCACTGAAAGATATACACAGAAACAATTCCTTGGTCTTAAAATACACTTTTTTATTATTACTAAAGTAAACAATAATGAATCCAATATAAATAAAACAAAATTATAATTATAATATGTATAATAATATAAGCATAATTATATTAATATAAAAATATCATTATATGGGTGCACAAATTTTTCTTAGAAGGTTTTTGACGCGATAAGGCAAGGGCAAGGGAGGAGGAGGGCATTGGTGGGAATGTTCACAAGTGAAGGGGAGGTATTCTGTTTATGACTAAAATCCAACTAAGAACATGTTTGTTTGTAATCACGGTGCTTAAATAAAGATTTATATTTAAAAAGTTTTTGACAATTATTTTGAATTTTTTATTTTATTTGATTATTTTTCTTTGAGTACACTAAAATTCTAACTTTTTTAAATTTAAACACCATGGTTATAAGGTAATTCCTAATGCAGTTTTTTCTAACAGATAAAGTTTTTATGATTGAGTTACAGTCATACAATATATGACAACCTTCACCAGTGCACATTTCCCAGCATCAATGCCCCAGTTTTCCTCTCACCCCTATTAATGCCTTCTTCCCTCCCCCCACACCTTCCTCCTCCTGCTTCTGGGGCAGGCCTTCACTCTCTCTTTATCACTCTCTTTTCTTCTTAGACACTGTGGTTTGCACTTCTGTTAATGAAGGGGTGTCATGCATGTACCTAGTCATTCTAATACTCGTCTCTATTGGGTCAAATATCATCACAGTGAATTTTATTTTTCTTATATACCACAGATAAATGAGATTATTCTACTTTATCCCTCTATGATTTATTTCACTCAGCATATAATAATCTCCATGTTCATCTATGTATAAGCAAATTTAATGATGCCATTTTTCCTAACAGCTGTTTAATATCCCATTGTGTATCTGTAACAGTTTTTTTTAGTCATTCATCTGTTCTCTGTCATTTGGGATGCTTCCAGATTAAAGTTATTTAATATAGTGCTGTAATGAATATAGGGTGCAGATGACTTTTCTGCATGCTGTTTATGTGCTCCTAAGGTATGTCTCTAAGAGTGGTATTGCTGAATCATAAGGAAGCTCAATTTTTTTTTGAGGAATAGCCATATTTTTTTCCAGAAAGACTGGACAAGATGGCATTCACACTAGCAGTGAATGTGAGTCCCTTTCTCCCCACATCCACACCAGCACTGGTTGTTCTTGTTCTTTGTGATTTGCGTCATTCTCTGTGGTGTGAAATATTTCATTGTTGTTTTGATTTGTATCTCCATGATTATTATTAATGTGGAACATTTTTCATGTGTCTTTTGGCCATCTGTATTTATTCTTTGAGGAAATGTCTTCATTTCTTCTCCTAATTTTTGGATGAGGTAAGATTTATTCTCTATTTAAGTTCTGTCAATATCTTGTATACCTTAGATATTAACCCTTTATCAAAAGGATATTGGGTTAATAGTTTCTCCCATTCTATGGGTAGCTTTTGTATCCTAGTTGCTATTTCCTTTGAAGTGCAGAAACTTCTCAGTTTATTGCAGTTCCATTTATTTATCATTGCTTCCATTTGCTTGGACAGTAGTGTTTCCTCTTTGAAGATGCCTTTAGTCTCAATGTCATGGAGTGTTTTGACTATGTTTTCCCTTATGTCTCTTATAATTTCAACTCTGATATCAAGGTCTTTAATATATTTTTATTTGACTTTTGTGCAATGTGTTAAAGATAAGTTCACATTTTTGCATGCAGTTACCAGTTTTCCCAGAACGACTTGTTAAAGAGGCTTTTCTTGCTCCACTCTTCATTTCTTTACCTTTTATCAAAGATTAACTGATTGTATACTGGGAGTTCAGTCTCAGAATGCTCAAGTTTATTTCATTGATCTGAGGGTCTGTCTTTATTCTAAAACCATACTGTTTCAATGATTATAGTACAATTTAGATTTGGAGAAGGTGATGCCTTCCATATTCCTTTTACTAAGAATAGCTTGCACTATTCATGGGCATCTATTGCTCAAAATTAATTTCAGAGTGTTTAATCCATTTCTTTGAAAAATATCATGGGACTCCTTAGAGGGCTTGCATTAAATCTATGCAATGCTTTGGAAAATATTGCCATTTTAATTATGTTAATCCTCTAATCCATGAGCCACGGTATATGTTTACATTTCCTTTGTCCTCTTTTATTTCTTAAAGCAGTGTTTTGTAGTTTTATTTATAAAGTTTACCTCTTTAGTTAAATTGGCTTCAAGGTACTTGACTTTTTTCGAGGCACAATTAGGAATAGAATTATTTAAAAATATTTTGTCTTCTCTTTCATTATTTGTGTATAGAAAAGCCATAGATTTTTGTTTATTTGTTTAGTTTGGTTTTTGGGCCACACTTGGTGATGCATAGTGGTTACTCCTAGCTATGCCCTCAAAATTGCTCCTGACTTGGGGGATCATATGGGACACCAGGGGATCAAACCACAGTCCATTCTAGGTCAGCCACATGCAAGGCTACTTCTGTGCCACTGCTCCAGCCCCAAGCCATAGATTTTTGTGTTAATTTTGTAGCCTGTCACTTTACAATACAATTCTATTTTTGTAGACTCTAGGATTTTCTAGCTATGGTATATCATCTGCAAACAGTAAGAATTTGATTTTTCCTTTTCTGTGTTGATGCCTTTGATATCTTTTTTTTTTTTGCTTAATTGCTATGGCAAGTACTTCCAGTACTATATGAATAGAAGTGGTGAGAGGATACAACCTTGTCTTGTGCCAGATCTTAAAGGAAAGGCTTTTATTTTTTTCCATTGAGTACAGTCCTTACAATGGGTTTGTGGTAAATGACACTGAGAATATTGAGCAAAATATCTTTAATTCCAATATTTTTAGAGGTTTTATCATGAACATTGCTGGACTTAAATACCTACTTTAGTAGTTTAAACCAAAAATACAGTAAAAGCTACTGACAGAAGACGACAACTACGTAGAGCATAATAAAATAAAAATTCACAGATCTTGATGCCAATAAGAATTCTACCTGAGTCTTTCTCTCTCAACTGTTCCAATATTTGCTTTCATTATGTTTACAGGGAATTACGCTGGTAGCATTCTACCTGCTTGCCTATATTATGAGGATTTCCCCAACATCCAAAGGAATTTTCAGTCATTGTGCCCTTATACTTCTCTTTTTTCAATAAGTCATTTATTCACAAGTCTCATCTACTCAATATCAGATAATTTGGTCAAGGATTGTCTTACAGATTAATTTTTACCCCTTACAACTTAGCATGGTCTTATATTGGTAGTACATATTCAAATATGGAAAAGATTTATATAGCAAGTTAAACTAATGATGATTCTATTTTTCAAGAATTTCATTATGGAAAAATAGCAGTACTTATACTGAAAGAAGTTCAGTGGGAAAATCAATTAGATTTTGAAATTAATGCATTGAGTTGGGAGGCATAGTAAGATCCAAATTTACTTGGAGTTAAATTCTACAAAGACAAAAATTAAATTTAGAAAATTACTATTTGCTAAAGTTTTATTTATTTAGGTACCATGTTTATAATAAATAAAATATAATATATATAATATAATATATATAAACATTTCAGTTATTTAACATTCCAATTTCAAGCCACTACCACTGTCAATAACCCTCCACCAATGACCCAAGTTCCCCTCCTTTTCCCTGCAAATGTATTTATTTAAAGATAAAGATTTATTATATTTTGGGTCACATGACTACTATATGATTATGGATTTGATGCACATCTGTCTCTTATATAACATGTCTTTTTTGGTTTTTTGTTTTTGGGCCACACCCAGTGACACTCAGAGGTTACTCCTGGCTATGCTCTCAAAAATTACTCCTGGCTTGGGGACCATATGGGACGCTAGGGATCGAACCCAGGTCCATCCTGGGTCAGCTGTGTAAAAGGCAAACACCCTACTGCTGTGCTATTGCTCTGGCCCTATCTCCCAAGTCTTAATAATACTCTATAAGTGGTTTCACTTATATTTTCTCTTTTAAGATAAATACAGGTACATTTTTGGCTTATATGTGGAGGTCATTGTGCAACAAATTAAGCTTTTCTAAATATATAATGATGGTGTTCTACATTTTTCCAAAGTTAATACTGAGAATTATGTATGTTCACAATATAAATAATTGGACTGCTTTATACTAGGCAGTCATGTAAAGGTGCCTAATAAATTTAGGGCAGTGATGGCTACATGGCTAACACTCTTTTTTTTAATGTATTTTTTATTTAAGTAACATGATCATAGTTGAGTTACAGTCACAAACAAAACACTCCCCTTCACCAGTGTAACACTCCCCCCACCCCCCTTTCCCATCCCCTGCCTGTATTCAAGACAGGTTTCTACTACAGTTATTTGTTTTTAAGTTCAGTAAATTGTATTTTTTTTCCTTAAAGGATAAGAGTAAAAAAATATAGTAAAGTTGTGATAGTGGCAATCGCTATTGTTTGCATAGGTCCAGAAAAATGGGGAAAATGGAAAAAAATCCTTGACCTGATTATAAAAAGACCTCACCCCAGAAGTTTATTGGCATAAGACCGACTCCGGTTTCCAGGCATACCAGTCTGTCCAGCCCGAGTCATTCTCCGTGGTCCTAGTGAAACTTTTTCACACTTCAGCTATTGTTGGTATCAGATTCTTATATTTAAAAATTCTGGATTCTGTGCATTTCTTTCGTTGATGTCAGGCTGATATGGAGTATCCTCTAGTTTAAGCATACCATTAAATACGGAGCCATCTGCCCTGCAAGCAGGCTGTTGCTGAGTCGTATGGGTGTTGAGAGCACTCTTTGGAATAAGTCAATGCAAAGCAGTGGTAGGTCTTCCCTGGTAGAGGCTTGGATCCTGGTAATGTTATAGACAATTGTGGTTGTTTCCATAGATGGTATCCATTGTTCAGGTGTATGTGGGTGATGCCCATTCTTCTGAGGCCTAAGCCAAATCATTATGCCAATGTTCAGGGTATAAGGCCTAACTGCATTCCAAATTTGTGTTCCCATCTCTATTAGATAATAACTTGTTTGCATATGCATTATTTTTCCATTTTAATTGTGCCGATGCAAAAGAGAAGCAATGCCAAAACATATTGTTGGTGCATATGGGGGCTGATAAAGTCCAACATTCCCCGTAACTTGGTTCAAACATGAAATCTATACAGAGATACTCTTCTACCAGTATTTCTTATAAAACAGATCTCAAAGGGGGAAAATCAAACAACCAAATAACAAAACCAGTGGGTAAAATTGTCACTATATGAGGATGTTTAAAAAGAGTTTTATGTTTTAGAAATAGTCAAGAGGGAGGGCGTTGTTTCCGAGACACCACTTTGGTCTGTGATTTGGACAAGCGAAGAGCACATGGAGCCATGTCCTCCCTGTGGCTAACAATCTTTTAATGTGACTTTGGGAAAAGTTTTCTATTATTAGGCAAGTATAAATAAATGACACAGATAAGGTCTTTTATGAGGAATCAAGGTTGGAAGTTGATGCAGAAATGACAGAGAAGATACATTTTCTCCAATTTCTTCATTTTTCCGTAGTTGGGCCTCTATGTTTTACACTATTGAAACTATTTATACAGAGGGTAAAAGTAAAAAAAAAGTCTGAAAACGAACTTCATTTCTTCAGCAGATGTTGAGTATTCCTTCAATCAGAAGATTTGTTAACTGTTTGGAGATAAACAGAAAAACCTACTATTAGCCTAACATTGTGTAACCTTTTATTACTATAAAACATTAGAACAGGGGCCGGGCGGTGGTGCTGGAGGTAAGGTGCCTGCCTTGCCTGCACTAGCCTAGGACGGACTGCGGTTCGATCCCCCAGTTTCCTATATGGTCCCCCAAGCCAGGAGTGACTTCTGAGCGCATAGCCAGGAGTAATCCCTGAGTGTCACTGGGTGTGACCCAAAAAAACAAACAAAACAAAAACAAAAAAATATTAGAACAGGGGCCAAAGCAATAGCACAGTGGTACGGTATTTGCTTTGCACGCAGCAGAACCAGGAAGGAGAGTGGTTCGAATTTCAGTGTTTCATATGGTCCCCCAAGTCAGGAGTGATTTCTGAGCGCATAGCCAGAACCCCTGAGTTTCACCAAGTGTGACCCAAAAACAAACAAAAAATACAGCAGACATATTAAAAACATTAATTAGCTTTACAGAAGGAAGAGAAAGCCCACATGCACTGTATAATATTTCACTTTTCTAGCTCAAGAACAATTTTAAATATCCTGATGAATATGAAAGGCAACAAACAGTTAAATAAAACAGCCTATTTTATTGTCAAAATATTTTGTCTTATAAAAATCTAGCAATGCCATGATGCTCAATAGTCAACTGACATAAATTAGCCATAAACTAAGCCTAAACTGTGAATGTCATGAGTGAGTTGTTCACCTCAAACACCCAATAAGTTTGCTTTGTTTTGTTGATATTGCTGTTAAGGAAAAAGAAAATCATGAATCTGAATTATCCTCCCCCTTAATATTAACCATCTGCCCAAGTATAACCTACATATTTCCTGG
>PVKC010004559.1:0-35369 GCA_004027635.1 Crocidura indochinensis
TGTAAGCCCCATCATCAAGCATGGAGGAAAAGAGAGCCTTGGATCAGATTTCCTCAAAAATTGCTGAAGATTGTTGATTGTGTGTACATCTAGAATACTTTCTGGACTCCTTAAAAGAAGTGGCCCTGCAAAACAGGAGAAGATTGAGATTTACGTTCTTAAAACCAGGTGAACTATGTATGGCCCAAGGAGAACAGATCTGGGTCATCCAGGGTATGCTGCAGCAGGCAAAGACCAGGTTACAGGCGCAGAAAGATTCTGCCTCCTGGTATGAATAGTGTTTCACTCAATCACCCTGGATAAATGCCCTGGCTAGGCCATTGTTCATTATTTTTGTGATGCTCTTAGTAGGTCCTTGCATAATTTCTTGACTCACCTTATTCAAGCACTCATACGTGCAGTTAAGATAATTCTGCTAAGGTTCCAGTATGTGCCATAAGCAAGGACAGGAACTAGAAACCTCAAGTAGAGACAAGAATTTGACTCAGGTCCTTAAGAAGAGGGAGGAGCCCGAGCTGGAGCAGTAGCACGGCTGTTCAAGTCGGATCCCGGTTCGATTCCTGGCATTCCATATGATCTGAGCTTGCCAGGAGCAATTTTTGAGATCATAGTAAGGAATAATCCCTAAGTGCTGCCGGGTGTGACCCCAAAACAATGCAAAACAGAAAAATAAAGAATGAAAAGAAAAGAATAGGAAGGAACGTGGGCCATGGGTTCTGAACAAGAAGAGATGCCATTTAGTAAAAGACCACATGTTATAGACATCTTAGACTTTTCTTTTCTTTCCTTCTTTTTTTTTATTTTTTTTTATTTTTGGGTCACACCGGCAGCACTCAGGGTTTACTCCTGACTCTATGCTCAGAAATCACTCCTGGCAGGCTTGAGGGACCATATGGGATGCTGGAATTCGAACCGCTATCTCTCCAGCCCCTATATTTCTCTTTTTTAAGCTTAAGTTTCCATTACAACTTCTCGAAGCTACCTGACCATACCTCGAAGCCTATATGAAAAGGACAGAAGGGAGTTATAGGAACGTACCCTTATACAACAGAGGCATCATAAGCTAGAACCCTCCTCATTCTCTCCCTATATAAACTTACTTTTGACTTTGGCAGGGGTTGTCTCCTCTGAGAGACAGCCCTGACTGGTTAGTATAAGGCTTGTGGCTGATGAAATAAAAGTTTTGGGGCCCGGAGAGATAGCACAGCAGCGTTTGCCTTTGCAAGCAGCCGATCCAGGACCAAAGGTGGTTGGTTCAAATCCCGGTGTCCCATATGGTCCCCCCGTGCCTGCCAGGAGTAACCCCTGAGCACTGCTGGGTGTGGCCCAAAAACCAAAAACAAACAAACAAACAAAAAAAAAACGAAATAAAAGTTTTGTTTTTGCTTAGAAAATAAACAATAAATTAGAAGTTACCAAAATCATGGGAAGATTGAATCAATTTTAGAGAACAATAGTCTACAAATATCATATAATGAATGTAGGATGGGGGTAACAATAGTCACTCTATGACATTTTAAACCTTTAACTATTACATTCTATGCAATTAATATTATTCCATGTGCAACTTGGCTTTGAATTTCTTCCAAAATGTATGAGTGGTCCTGAAATAGATGCTAAAAATTATTCCCTTTATCTTAAAAGGGGTCTATAACATAGGAAATTAATTAAAATCTCTTTAATACAAACACAGGCCACTCTATACTTGAATATACACTTTGGAGATAGTGTAGGTTCAGTTTCATTATAATAAAATGAATGCTCTGAATATCACAATAAAGTGACTCATATAGTATTTTAGTTTCCTAATGTTAAAAGGTACCAAGAAAGCCCAATGAAGCCCAAGGTCCAGGAATGCCCAGGGGGGAAACCCAGGGTCTGAGGATGTCCAGGGTCCAGGAAAGCCCACCACTTTAATGAGAGACTGTGAACCCTCTGAGATGTAATAAATAATGCGGGTTAATTTCTCTAGATCTCTGGGATGTCACCACAAGTCAGGAATTCCGTCTGCAGGGAGATCCCAAGCATCCAAATTCACAAACATTTAAGGGACTAATTATATAATGAGCATACAGGTCAAATCATTTCATAGGTTCATACAGTTTAAATCATCCAATAAGTTTTACAGAGAAAGGCACATTTTTCTGTCTGTTCAGCCTCTGACATCATCTAAATCCAACTCCTAGATAAATGGCATGTAGAGATATGAGCTGGACCTTCCAGGTGGTCTCCTTATCTACAGGGTGAAGGGCCCGTTCCATTGACAACATAGGGACCTGAGTGATTAGGGGAAGGGAACCTTGTTTATTATAACATACTTCAAGTAAGTCAGTGACAGAAGCGAGAATAGCATTAAACAAGATTTTATCTTTATTCTATACCTATTGTGCCACCTATGTGCTATTCATTTTTTTAGTGACTGTGTGCAATTATTCCTCCCTCCTCCTTAAAGGCCATCTGCCATCTCTCAGTGCCTCCCTCTTGCAGGACCAAGGAGTCTCCATGTTGGACTGCAGGATGGTCAGGTGGTTCCATCTACCTCCTGTTCCTTCAAGGTGTCTCTGTGCTGTAATGCAAGATATCCTTGCATTAGATATCTTGCATTAGAATGTCCTTATGGTTTACAGCTTGGTTCCAGGAATCAATTAAGGAAATCCTGGTTCCAGGAATCTGCAGTTTCTTAGGGATTAGTCTTTCTTACCTTGTAATTGAAGCCTGTAACTAAATTTCAAAAGGCGAACTAAAAAACAGAAGCCAATATCATGGTCAATTCTACTGCAATCACACCATTACTAAGAAATCACCATTCCTATTAAAAACTACTTGTGGGGGCTGGTGAGGTGGTGCTAGAGGTAAGGTGTCTGCCTTGCAAGCACTAGCCAAGAAAGGACCGAGGTTTGATCCTCCTGCATCCCATATGGTCCCCCCCCAAGCCAGGGGCAATTTCTGAGCGCTTAGCCAAGAGTAACCCCTGAACATCAAACGGGTGTGGTCAAAAAAAAAAAAACTACTTGAGAAACATTATAAAATTACCTAAGAACACACTATGTCAATAAATGTCCATTCCAACACTATTGCATATAATAGTTGTGTTTATATTATAATAACATCTATATTTATACAATAGCACTATGACTAAAAAAATGGAGTATATGCCTTACTTTAATCATTCTTTTCTTTGACAAAAGAGATGCTACAGTGTACTTGCTTTTCATATGACTAAAAAAGGTTTTCTACATACACATATTGAAAACTACATATAGTTTTCTAGGTATATCCAGAATGATTTCTAAGCACAGAGCCAGGGTGTGACCCCTGAAACTGCTGAGTTGGACCCACCCATGTCTCCCCAAAATAGAAATATTTTGATGTTAACTAATATTAATAATTATCTAGACTTCAGTGAGTCATGGACAGGCAGGAATTTTATGAGGGAAATCTTGTCTTCCCTACATGTCAATGGATCCTGAATATCTGGATGTGGGTTGTGATGATAAGGAGTTACAGTAATTAAAAAAAATAAAACCTTGAAGTTTGTCACATTGATTTGACTTTCTCTGTCATGAAAAACTCTCTGAAATGTGTGATATTGTTTGATAACTTTTCCACACTGTAAGACTTCTTTAAAAATTGGGGGGAATTATTTCAAAATCTACTCATGCTTAATCAAATGAAATTATGAAAAATTCTAAATTATTTGTTACTATTTCAGAAAATTTCACAGCATTTCTAGTCTCTGTTGATTTTGTGTAAAGAAATCACTTGTTTTACTTAACAATATTGAGCAGATATTACTCTATTAAAGTTTTATTAAAAGATTGTAGCAATCAAGTTATTGAGTATCTTCATATATTTATCTATTTATCTATAATCTATGTGAATTTAAAGTCTTTTCCAGATAAATTAGCTATTTTAATATTTGAATACTAGTCCATGATATTTAAACTATACAATTTTTTACTCAGACCTTTAATACCTTGTTAATTCAAAGTAATGCTTTGTGAGCAAGAGAAACTTGCACCCTACTTAAAAATAAAAATGAAATTGATTTAATAGTAAATTAAAAATCTTTACAAGATAATGTAATTTATTTCATTTTTTTGGTCTTGTTTCATTTTTGCTTTTGGGTCATACCCAATAATATTCAGTTCTCCTTCTTGGCTCTGTGCTAGGAGATTCCTTCTGGCAGAGGTCAAGGGGATCATATTGGGTTCCAGGATAGGAACCCAAGTTGACCACATGCAAGGCAACGACCTTATTCACTGTTTTGTCTCTCTAGCCTTCATTTCCTTATTTTAGAATGGAGTCAAAAACTGTTACTGCTTTGCATAAAGATTGTAATTATTGAAAAAGTAAAGAAAAACACAATTTTTCAAATTTTAATATGATTCCCTACAACAAATCGTCCTCTTCACCTATTCACAAATGGGATCTCATATAAATTTTTTTAAAAAATAATTCTTATCCTTCTAGTTTAAATAAGTATTGCAACATTAGATTTTAAAACCTTCATTTCCGGGAGCCGGGAGGTGGCACAGGAGGTAAGGTGCCTGCTGCCTTGCCTAGGACAGACCACGGTTCGATCCCCCGGTTCCCATATGGTCCCCCGTGCCTGCCAGGAGCGACTTCTGAGCGCATAGCCAGGAGTAACCCCTGAGCGTCACTGGGTGTGGCCCAAAAACCAAAAAAACCAAAAAAACAAAGCAAAACAAAAAAACAAACAAACAAAAAAAAAACACCTTCATTTCCTTAAATTCTCACTATATTTCCAGAGCAAAAACTTCTTTCTTGTAAATAATAAAAATATTCATTGTGAAATAATTTTTCCTATTATTGTAATTTGTATTTATTCTTTCCTATCCCCCCATACAAACAGTCATTCTTAAATTTGTTAATATCTTACCTAACCAATTAAATAGACATTTCTAGGCAAAAGAATACACTTCCTGTAGCTTGTCAAATTTATCAATTTGTTGCCTTTACCATTGTAAGGATTTAATCAGACCAATTTTTTGTAATTGCTTGAGTAAATTTTGGTCATGACCAAGAGGAATAAATTGCTTGCTTTATTTTCTTTACTTAGTAATCTAAGCTTCAGCCATTGAGAAGGAAAAAAGAGAGTAATAGAATTTGGAAAGTTCCTGGCTATTGCCTGAGAGGTGGAAATACAAACAGCAATTTTACCAATGAACTTTCACATTTCTATTCTTCTCTTAGCAACAAGAAGCATGTTACATTTTAACATGAGGTGTCTGAAAATAGCTGCAAGTATTCATATTTCAAAATATTTCCACATTTCAAGAGTTTCATAATTTTGACTCTGTCTTGGCAGAGTCCTGAAAAGGTTTTGAAGGTTCTTCATATGATGAAGAGAAAGATGGTGTTTATTTTGTTTTAAGAAAACACTTGGGAAGTTATATATACAATTGGGTGCTATCAGATCAGTGTGATAAATTAAAGAGATTTTGAATTTTTTTTTTATTTTTGTAATTCTATCAGAGGTATACTGATGACTCAGACACATTTAGAATCCTTTTGAAGTAAGAAGTAAAAAACAAAACAAAATGAGTAAGCAAAAAATATTGAATACAAAGAAAACACTGAAAATCATAAAACTAGATTTCTTATTTTAAGGATCTCTAGAACAGCATTTTAATTTTGTTTTTGTTTTTGTTTTGGGGCTACACCCGGTGATGCTCAAGGGGTTGCTCCTGGCAATGTTCTCAGAAATCGCTCCTGGCTTGGGAGAACATATGGGAAGCTGGGGATCAAACCAAGGTCTGTCCTAAGTTAGCCACATGCAAGGTGAACTCCCTACAAAGTCACTATCGCTCCAGCCCTAGAACAACATTTTAGAATTTTTCTTTCACTTCAACTTTTTCATACAAAATTCTGTTTTATTTCTGATTGTTTTCTCTCTCTGGATGAAATTCCAATTTTTGAAAAAATTTCATAAAAATGTCCACCTAATTAGTCAAGCCCCAAATTTATAAGATTATCTTTACCATTTATTTTATCTACTATATCCGTTCAACTCAGTTCTCTTTTTAAATTGTTGCTTAATATATCTTTTGATGCAGGCTATCAACAATAGTCTGAGCAACATTCTTTAGTTATATCTTAGACACCTTCAAATTAATCCCTGTATTTTTTTTCTTTCAGATAAACTTTCATGGCTGAGAAAAAAAAATTTTTTCAAGTGGTAGATCATAAACCTAATACTTGTAAAACCTTGTTTGATGTTCAAAATTACCTGTCCAGTCCTCATTTAACACCACTGTCATCGACCTATTGGAAGATAAGCCTTTCCTACTATACTGGATGTGCCCCTACAAACAAAAATAAGTATAGAGTAAGATTGCCAGATTTCAAGTCAGATTACCACTAATGAGCTATGTATCATTGTAAGTATTTTTTTCAAAATGGAAATAATAATCACCTCACCTTTAATACTGTTAATATTCTTAATACGGTAATATAAAATCCTTAATCTAAGTTGATATAGACAATTGCCATCAGCAAATGGCCATCATTATTATTGTATCCATATATAATTACATATAAAATACAATTACATATAAAAGAATCTTTATACACATTTTCTCATCTTCAAAACATTCAGTGACTGCCCATTGCTTTTGGAATATACTCCAAATATCTTAGTTTAAATTTTTATGAGTATGCTTTAGTAACCCTACATTGTTCTCCAACCAAATGTTTGTCAAATATTCAGTATCTGATCTCTAGGTTCACAGAATTTATTCAATTTCTTAGATATATACAGGACTCATTTTCTTTTGTTTTCATATGCCTGGTTTTCTTCCACCTTCCTTGGAATAATGGACTATTTTTCATCTTAAGTCTTCATGTTTTTCAGAATCTATCTTAAAGAATTTTTCTGTAGGGACACTTATTGACTGATATTATATGACTACTCAGGACAAGTCTAGATTTTCTTATCTAGAGGTATAAATAATAAATTGTATAATTATATGCCTTGCTTTCGTTCATGTAAGATTTGTTCATTTCATTTTGCAGTAAATCTAGGATGCCTGTTAATCATTGTCTAATTGCTGTCTAAAATAGTTTCTATTATCTAGTATATATTTAACAATTAGTTTTACTAAATCAATTAATCAGGTCAATGAATGAGAAAAATAAATGTAAATATTTATAAACATGTTTATATTTATAAATATTTGCTCAGATTCTGTTTGACTTTTTGGGTCAGACATGCTTATCAGGTATTCCTCAGAGACCACATATCTTGACTAATTTATAAACAAAATAAAATACATTATACATATTAAAAATTCTCTCTACCTTGCTTTGTTAAAAATCGAATGTTTCTATTATGTTTGAAAAGATTAACCCATCATTAGAGACTACAAATAGATCAATTTTTAAAGTTGTACATTGCAAGATGCTAATCGAAAATCCCAATTTGAAATGATATGTAATTGCATTAGTAAAATACTTAAAGTCTTAACACCTTAAGACAACAATATAATTATCATATAATAACAATACAACAATAACAATCAATAATTATCTGCCATATGTCCTAATCTGTTTATGTTCTTTTTCTATATGGAAAATAAGACACAGCAATGCCAGTTTCAAGAAAATTAAATACATAAAATGCAAACTTGGATGTCATTAAAAGTGGTAGTAAGGATGGTATTAAAGTTATTCTTCAAAAGTTAAGTTAATTAAATACAATAAAATGGTAGCTTTACTCTTTGATATTTAACTTATACCCTTAAAAAGCTTTATTATTAGGCTATCTGTCTCATTATTCAAATGATATATACACATTAGAAAAATACATTTTTCTTGAGAAAACCCTAATTCTTGAACGTTTTATCTTGCACAATTTTATTCTAATCTAACGCATCTTTGCTATTGTTGAAAATATAAAAATGAGATATATCTAAATCTAATTAGCATTTCTATATTTAAGTAATATAATATAGCTTTATTTTAATATCTAGAGTAATTGAACCATACTTAAAATATTTACTAGTAATAACACCTGGGTAGAAATTTTCAGGTAAAAGTCAAGTTTTTATTAAAAGTAAAGCAGGGATCACTTCTAAGCCCTTTGGGCTAAGATCTAGAGAAATTAATGCAGGTGTGTGTGTGTGTGTGTGTGTGTGTGTGTGTGTGTGTGTGTGTGTGTGTGTGTGTGTACGTACGTGCGTGCCTGGGTGAGTGTTTTCGAGAGTGTCTAAGTGAATGGATATGTACTGGTAAAAGTGTGCATAAATGTATTGCTTTTTATGCGTTCAGTTTAACTGTTCTTTTTGTTCTTTTTTAGATGAGCTCTTTCTTGTTCCTTTTTGGGTGTCACAAACATTTATATTCCTCTTTTCCCAACCTAACCTTTCCCTGATTACAGACTTTGCACTAATTACTGTGATTCCAAGGTTCAACACAGCCGGCTTTGTTCCCACTTCTGCAAAAGGCACACAGCTGCATCAATATTCAGTGGGGAGTTCTTGAAAATAACCTAAGTGGCATTTGGGAATAGATCTTCCTCCAGTGGGTAAATACCTATTCAAATCAACAAAATATACATTCAGTGAGCATATTTTGGAAATGCTACAGACTTTCCAAATGAGTCATTTTACAATGAAAGATTCATAATATGCTAATACAAATGTAAATATTGTATCAGGTCACAATGAAGGATCGAAAAGTCTAGTAAGTAAAACTGCTTATTACCCTAAAAGTTCCAGCTTCTCTCTTAGAGATAATGTGTGGTGGAATCATTTCTACTACAAAAGCTTTTTGCTATTGGACTCTTATTTGAGAGCTTATTTTTTAGGTAGTGATAACCAGGACGTGACTTATAGTTTCCTGAATATGTTTATTTCAACTATTTATTATGACATAAAAATAAATTATTTTCTTTTAATTATTTGTTATTTATCATTTTATGGTCCTTCTTACTGATATTATTGCATGCTATTGATGTTATAGTGTTTCTGGAAGTATTTGGGAGTCTGCCAAGGCCAAAAACCACAGGGATCATACCATGTGGTGCCCAGAGATGATACAGAGCCAGAGTTTGCACCTCGAAACTAATATATCCATGACATGTATTCTAGCAGTTGAGGCACATCTCTGGCTCCCAATCCTAATTAAAAAGAAATCACTAACATACTGAATTCGTGTCTTCTCTTGAAAAACCATACTGATGTGCCAATACTGGCAGCATGCCTATTTGGCAGATAAAGTTGCTACTAAGTGGTGTCTGCACCTCAGAGTGCAGGTGGAACGTCAATTCTGATCTATCTTTGTCCCAAATAGAATGAGGTCTTTAGGATCAGGTATAATTTCTTATGAGCCACCTAATGATAGTTAAAAATAAATATTGTTGGGGCCAGAATGGTGACGCAAGCAGTAGTTCGCTTGCCATACTCATGCTAACCTAGAAAGGACCTTGATTCGATCACTTGGAATCCCATATGGTTCTCCAAACCAGGAGCAATTTCTGAGTGCATAGCCAGGAGTAATCCTTGAGTGTCACCGGGTGTTACCCCAAAACCAAAATAATAAATAATAAAAAATAAGTATGTTGATGAATTGCATTTTATCATGTATGAGCAATATTGAAAATAGACTCACATAATTATATGGATATATAATTAAATTAGTTTAGTGCAAGGAGATGTTATTTATTTGTGGCAACAAAAATACATATTTTATAATGATACCTTGTGAGAGATTGCATCTTCAATACCTAACCACTCTTCTGCTAACCATTTTTATATTAAATTACCTACAAGGGGGCTGGGCGGTGGCGCTGGTGATAAGGTGCCTGCGCTAACCTAGGATGGACCATGGTTCAATCCCCTGGTTCCCCATATGGTCCTCCGTGCCTGCCAGGAGCGACTTCTGAGTGAATAGCCAGGAGTAACCCCTGAGCATCACCGGGTGTGGCCCAAAAACCAAAAAAAAAAAATTACCTACAAAATTTAATTTACAGTCACTGTGACAAAGAACTTATTTTTTAAAACCAAATATGTAAACATGATAGCAAAATTAGGTATGGGTACTTGTAATGTAAACTGCCTTTATTTGCTCAGTTGAATCTATAAGTGACTTTTTTCTGTTCAGTTTTTTTATTTTTGTATGATGAACTTTTCACCATGGGCTTCCATTATTCTGAAAAACAGAAATAGCAAAACATACAAAAAAAAAAAAAAAAGAAGTACTTTGACAAGAATGCTAAAAACATATCCTCGATTTGTTACCCTCTGGATGCAATTAATGCATGACTCAATCTTCATAGAACCTAACCCCAAAATGCAAGGGTCTTTATAATCAGCCTTACCAAATTGATTTTCACTCAATCAAAACCCTCCTCTCCCAGCATATTGATTTTCTCATTGTCGTTTAAATACATCTGAGTCCTGAACTGTTTCTTCATCTACATTTTTATTTCTTTAGCCCACTTTACTTCCATCACAACCTAGGATTTTTTTTTAATTACTAATCATACAGTACCAAATCAAACTGCTTTTTACTCTCTTTTCTAATTCTTAAAATATTTGTTTCTCTCATTGAAATCACACGGAATAGCCTATATCAAATAATTTAAACTTTAAATTTTCTTTATCCCATGAGATATAATGAATTATTGAGATATTAATAGTTCTGATAGTTTAAAAACAATATTTTAAACCTTAAAACAAAATGAACAAAATTTTATAATAATATTTTTAGTACCATTAAGTGAAGTACTTTTAATAGATGCTTGCTCATCTATTGGTATTATATAGAAATTTTAATATACAATACTTAAAAAACTTTTATAGGTATCATAGTACTTTTGTATATATTTTAAGTATAATGTTATTTCTTTTGAATTAAAACACTATCATTAACAAAGTTATTCATAGTTTAGGTTTAAACATAAAATGTTCCAACACCAATCCCACAATGACAACTACTTCCCTCCACAAATGTTGCCAGGTTACTTCTCATACCTCCCCTTTCATCCTGCCATTTTGACGACATATATATTTAAAATCTTTGATTTTAAGTATGAGTCTCATGATTTCAGTGTTATTGACTCTATTCTGATATGTTCTGGATATGACTCTGGTCTGGATATCCTTTTTAGTATCACCAATGTATCAAAATTCCCTACACCCTAGCCCCTGTTATTCTTCATCTGACTTTTTCCTCCTCCGCTCCAGTTTTTTTTTTTTTTTTCCTTCTCCTCAATATACTCTAGCAGTAGTCGGCAACTTTTTTTTCAACTGAGTCAAATCTCGCCAAAACCACTATTGAAATTTATTTTGAGAGCCACACAGGGCGCGCACTGACATAGGCTAGGAGCAGAGTCCTGACCTTGGAGCGGCCGCCCGTCACATAGAATAGCCACTTTAAAAGTGGAAAGAACCACTTATGGCTCGCGAGCCGCAGGTTGCCGACCACTGCGACTAGGGCTAAAGCTGATCTATCTAGGTAAACCCACTTTAAACTATTGTATTCTCTCATGTAATTATTCCAACCACCACATTTAAGTGATACGATCTGTATTTAACCACCTTCTTTTAGATTTCTTTATTTAATAAAATATCTAGTTTCCAGGGGCAAAGCCATAACACTGCAGGTAGGATATTTGCCTTATATACAGCGGTGGACCTTCATTTATCCCCTTCTGGTTCCCCACGATGCAGGAGTGATTTCTGAGCACAGTGCCAAAAGTAACCCCTGAATACTCCTAAGTGTGGCAAAACAAAACAAACAAAATCTAGTTTCAGCCTTTTATATCTTTATGACACTTCTTGATAAAATGCTTCATCTAGCTCTCCATCTGAAAGAAGCTTAAAACAACGAATCCTGTCAGTTCCAGATACAGCATTTTTTTCCCTCTGCTATTCATCAATCGATCAAAACTTTACATCTGTCAATTCTTCTTATAAAAATAAATATAGTGAGGGTTGACCATATTTATAGTATTTATAATATTTATTTTGTTTCAAATGTATGCAAACTAAAATATTCTTCATTAAGTCTTAAATCAAAGAGACATTCAAAGAAATATTCAAGCTCTTTAGCTACCAGCTCTAATTTTTTGAGAAATGTATAATTCTGAAGTATTTGTATATTTGTGTATTAATGAATTATGTTGCTTTATTTATATTTCACATTTTATAATATTATATTTAAAATGTCAGACTCAGAATTTTGCTTTACATTCTTCAAAAAAATGTACTTGCAGTTGAGTAAGAATTCAATGTATTCTCATTCACTGCTGGTGGGAATGCCATTTAGTCCAGACTTTGTGGAAAAAATATGGATATTCCTAAAAAAAAGAAAAACTGGAAATTGAGCTCTCAGATGATTCAGCAATACCACATCTAGGTACATCTCCTAGGAACACAAAAATACAATACAAAAATGCCTTCTGTACTCCTAAATTCATCACATCCCTATTTTCAGTAGCCAGAATCTAGAAACACACAGATAACCAAAAAGGAATGAGTGACTTAAAAAACTGGTATATATGCACAATGAAATACCATGCTGCTGTTAGCAAAAATTAAGTCTAAAATTTTTCCAATACATGGATGTGCATGGAAACAATTATGCTGATTAAAATGAGTCAGAGGGAGAGGGATAGACATAAAATAGTTTCAGTCATTTGTAGGATATAAGAATAAAAAAAGACAATATGCTAATGTATCCAGAGATAATAGAAATGAGGATCAAGAGGATCAGTATATGATATGAAGCTCATCATAAGGAGCAGTGAACATAGTTAGAGCACTACTTGCAATGACAACTACCATGACATTGATAATTCGAGACAGAAGTATTATCTCTGTCACAGAGATAGGCAAGGGGGTGTGAGAGAAGGGAAATAGGGAACATTGGTGGTGGGAAAGTTGTACTGGTGAAGAGTGGTGTACTTTCTATGATTGAAACCCAACTACTAACATTTCTGCAACCACAGTGTTGTTCTTTTTATGACTGAAACCTAACCACAAACATGTTTGTAATCGTGTGCTTAAATATTATTAAAAAGAAATTTTTTTTTTGGTTTTTGGTTTTTGGTTCACACCCGGCAGTGCTCAGGGGTTACTCCTGGCTCCATGTTCAGAAATCGCTCCTGGCAGGCACAGGCGGACCATATGGGGCACCGGGATTCGATGACCTTTTGCATGAAAGGCAAACGCCTTACCTCCATGCTATCTACCGGGCCCCAAAAGAAATTAATAAAGAAAGACAAAAGAATTTAATATATTCTAATGAATACATATCTACTAACCAAATGTATCTGCGTTTCTCCTCTTCGCCGAATTTTGTCTTTATGTTAGACTTATTTTCCACTAATATTGATTATATCCTGTTATCCATCCACCTGGTATATACTATATTTGTTAGAGTAATCAGAGAAAAAGTAGAAAAAAGTGCTGCTAGAGTCAGACACTTAGTTCAACACTAGACTCAGACAATAGATATTTGAATAAGAACCTTGAACTTTCTCAATTTTATTAGGGTTTGAGAAGTTTTCATCTCTTCTTGATTTTAATTGTTGTCTAGGGCGCATGTCAAAAATTTTGAAAGATTAACACTGACCTAAAAGGGATTGAAAATTACTGCTCTAAATTGCCTTCACAATTAAGCTCACTCTCAAGATGCTTCTAACTATATATTCTCTCTTAAGACTCCAAAAATAAATAGTTCCTTGAACCTGCCCTTCCTATTGCCAGCTAGCTCAGTTCGAATTCGCTTCTCTTTCCAAATTCTCTTAAAAGGACCTCTTTATATAACTAGGTATTTTGGGATCATTAGAAGTAACTTCCTAATCCATCTTTTTGAAACTTCTTAAGCTCACAACTACTTAAAATTGTTGAACATATTGAGCATTTTACACTTTTTCCTTTCTTTTCCTTTAGATTGTTTGGTTCTGGTTCTATGGACTCGAGTCTCTGATCGACTGAGTTCGACTTTCTCATTAAATCTATCATCTGCAGCTACCCATCCTCAGTTTCCTTTATCTGTACATTTTGTATGTGATGTAACCTACTTTTAAGGTTTTAACCACTAAAGGTAGTGCTCTGACTTTGTTTTATCTCTGACCATGCATTTTCTCCTGAGTACATCTCACATGTCTTTCTCTGAATGAAAGTTATCTCTCATCATTATGCTTCAAACTGAAAATGATTTTCACCTCTTTTGTTCAATTCCTTAGCTGGTTGGAAGAATTGATACATATTTCTCAATTGCCCCTATTTCTAGTCTATCACACATATTCAATTATTTCTGAGTTATGCCAATATAAGTATTTTAAATATTCATAAATCCATCCTACTGCCCTGACAACAATGGTAGTGACTTTGTTCAGGGTTCTTTATTTTTCTTTTTAAACTGTGATAATTGTCTTCTATCAGATTTGAATTCCTACAATATGTAAAGTAATTTAAAAAAAGAAAAAGAGGGGCCAGGAGCGATTTTGGAGTGCATTGCCAGGAGTAACCCCTGAGCATCACCGGGTGTGGCCCAAAAACAAAAACAAAAACAAATAGGATAAGATAAAAAAAAACCTCAAGATTTAACCACTCTATAGCCCAATTATGGATATTAAAATGTCAGTATCAAAACTATAAGCTAAGTTGAGCAAACCAAATCTTGATGTAAAGGATATATAGGGAGAAGAGAGAGTCATGATTGCTTATAATTACTATAGGTATGCCTGAAACATAACTGACATTTGCTTCTAAGTCGTTTATAGTTGTTGGGCCTGGATAGGGCAATTACTGTCTCCTTCACCATTGTTCTCTATAACAAATGCCTTTACTATTATGATGTCCGTTATTCATTAGAAACCTATGTAATAATTTCCAAATTAAACTAGGCTACATCGGTTTCCTCTAGGTTAACAATAAGGATTGCAGAAATTCTAGGAATGAAATCAAGTAGGTAGAAGCATCATAAGAAATGATCTTATTCAACTCTGTATTCTCAGGAATTGTCCTGCAAAGACCCCTTAAACCCATAAAAACAAGCTAATCATTTGTATTAATCAGTTTTCTGTGTTTAGAGTAAGCAAGTAAAACACACAGGAAAATAATGAATATAATTTAGTAGCATTAAATTAAAAATTCAAAAAATGTGAGAAATTTATCTGCAATTAGTGGTGATCATACAATTATCAGTATGCTGAGGATAAAAGCACAGAATTTTGCTGGATGTCATTTGGTACATAAGGAAGTTTCTAAATAATTACAAGCTATATGACTAATTTTTGGGAAAACTGAAATGTTACTGCCTGACTATTTAAACTTTTAAATGCATCATAAAGCCAAATCAGAAGACCATCAGATAGCTTTACTATGCACTTAATAAATCCATAAGAACAAATTTTGAGGGATATTAAGGGATGACAAAGTGAGAAATCTAGGAATCATATTCAGGACTTTCATCAAGCAAAATAATAGAACACTTATATTTACAATAAAATATAGAAGCTAGCACATAATCTATTAATTAGGTATTCATTTTCTTAGTAACACATTACAGCATATTCTTCCATAGAAATTAATATTGACTAGTAAACATTAAAGTGACTGGAGAGCTGATAAATGGTTAAGGCATGATTTTCATACACCAGACCCTGTTTCAATCCCCAATATCATATGGTCCCCTAAGCATACTTCAAGGACTGCCTGAGAAATTCTTCCCAGCACTGCAGAGCCTGAGCAACAAAGTAACTACAGGCCCTTGCTTTTAACCACCTATCCTGGTAGCCAAGAATTTCTGGGAAAGATCAAATAGTACCATTTTTCTCTAAGTAATTACTGGATTCCAAAATAAGCTTCTCATAAACATTCCCATAGGTTTGTTTTACCTAATCTTTGTTTTAAATAAATGCTGTAAGTATATGTTTTTATTAAAGAAAAATACAAAAAGTAATTTGCCTTAAAGAAATAGAGTGCTTACTTAATGTACAGAACAGTAATATCCTGTGGGATATCTATTATCTAAAGCAAATTTTGACTATGGAAGATGATGTTCAAGGAAGATCTGTGGTTTCCCTACTGAAATGTTACTCAGAGTATAAATGGAAAGTAAGGATTTGTCTGCTTGCCTTCAAGGTGAAAACCACTTTCATTTTAAGAATTTATAATCCTGAACACTATGATTTTTAGAACCCTTTCTTTTACTTTTAAACAGTATTTTTAGAATTGCATTATTACCCACATGTTAATAAAATAATAGCTATCTTGAAAATTTTAAGAAAAAATAAATTATTTTCTTCTGAAAACATATTTTAATGTATTTATTAACAGTTTCTCTTTTGAGAGATATAATTTTGTTGTTATTTTTTTATTTTGGGCCACATCTGGTGATGCTCAGTGTTAACTCCTTGCTTGTCACTCAGGGATCACTCCTGGGACCAAATCAAATGCCAGAGATCGAACTCATATATTGGCAGCATCTTAAGTAAATCCCCAAACTGCTGTACTATTGCTCCAGCCCTGAGGCTTTTCATCATAAATACAACTAAGCAATAGAGAAAGGGAGAATGCAATTTTTTAAAAAGTCATTTAATAGTTGTGATGATGCACCAGAGCCAGAGTACAGCATATAGTGTATTTCCTTTGCATATGCTTGACCTGAGATCAATACCTGGCATCACTTATTGATTCCATGATAAGCACCAGGAGTGATTGCTGAGTGCAGAGGCAGAATTAATCCCTGAGCTGAATCCACCAAATGTGGCCAAAATACAAAAATAAAGAGCTGTGTAAAGAATTATTTGATACATTTAACATGGATTCAGAGAAACTTCTATAAAGAAATAACTGATTTACTGATTTATGTAACAATGAGATAATTCTTAAGTAAGAGATAATTAATTTTTGTGTGTGCATGTGTGTTTTTATGCTACCATTGATGTATTCCAACATAAAAAAGAGTTTACAGTTTACATGCTGGAGCAATAGTACAGTGGTAGGGTGATTGCCAAGCTAACAGTCATCATGGATTCAATCTTTGCCATCTCTTATAGTCTTGAGTCCACCAGGAATGAACCCTGAGCACAGAACTAGTTGTTCAGGTGTGTCCATCCTCCCACCCTCCCCACCTCAGTAATCTAAAACCTAAAAGACAATCAAAAATTTTAATCTTGATACACAAAAATTGCAATTTTTAATATATAGATTTGGGAACAAAATATATACTTGTCTAAAGATTGTCATCAAAACCTTATGATAAGAAAAGACATTATAAGTGGGAGAAAATAAGGGGGTTAATTAGTGTTAACAAACTAATGCAATTCTTGTTATCTGTGTGTCTTTATATATATATGTATATATTATGTATATATATATATAACCTGGTTTCAATTAACTTTTCTAGTAAAGTTCAAAATTGTTAAAGCTCTCATGATTTTTATGATTTTTGCTGATTTGTTATAATTTTTGCTGATTTCTTAAATATATATTATTTTGTCAATTCAAAAATCCAGCTAATTTTAAATAAAATAATAAAACCGCTTTCCTTGTTTTTATATATAGTGGCCTCACTAGTGCCATGTTAAAATAAACTCAAATGTTATTTTTTAATTGAAACAACTTGACTCTTATCTTTAGCCAGATGTGAGGGGATAAAGATAGTATTTATTATATCTGTTTTGAATTAGGCAACTTGCTTGTTACTGAATTGTCTAATATTTTACTTAAAAAACCAATTAAATGTGTTTTTATCATCTTATTTACATGTGAAAACCTAAGAAATAATTTAAATAAGTAATTTTACATGTGAAGGCTTGACTTTAAACTGGTCTGTCAAATTCCCATGTCTTTTATTTTTTCCTTTTAGTATGCTATGTTGAATAACTAAAATAAAAAAAGCAAAGTGAAGCAAATAGACTCCTAATACAAAAAGGTCAGGGAAAAAGTATGATATATAATGAAATATTTACAGTATCTACAAGGTCAAGAATAAATGCATTTTGGGGACAAAAACGTGATTGGATATGTTAAACACACCACAATATGAACAATAGTTATACTATATGCATTAGCTTTTGTGATTTTAGTAATGGAAAAATTTAATCTCATAATACAGCATTATATCAAGTGAAAGAAGAATTCTGAGAGAGGAGTCTTGTGATTTAATTGTTTCCTTTGGGAAGGGCAGGGGAGAAAACCACCACTCAGTTCTCTGAACAAAAATATTGGCAGTTGGTGCTAACTTGTGACGTTGTGCCTTCATTTCAAATCCAGGTGGGATCAGCAGTTTGGGCTGGTTGAGAAAGAATGCTGAAGAAGAGAAGTGTGGTGAGGTTTTCTATTTATAATCTCAAAGAGGCAAGCTGATACTGAAAAGAGGCTAGTAGTTTCTGGTGTATTAGCAAACTTCTATGAATCTAAATCCAGTAGGTTAGCTACAGAGCAGTGATTTTATCTTTAGAATATTATTTCTTTACAGTTTCACAGAAGAGGACCAAGTTGACTATATCTCTCTGAATTACCTCAACAACTTTCTGTGAATAAAAAAGAGTAAATTTAGTAAGGAGGAAAAATAGAATTTAGAACTCAGTACTGGTTTTGTTCTTTCTCAAACATAAATTCCACTCTCCTTTTCTCCTTTACAATTAAGCACATGATTTCCCACTGACCTACATATTGATAATAATGAATGTCTTTTAAACTTTAAAAGTTTTTTAAAGGTTTTTCTGTTTGTGATGGATCTGGGGCCAAACCTATAATACTAAGAACTTACTTCAGTGTATGTGTGTGTGTTTATGTTTGTATGTGGATACATGTTCTGAAATAATTGTTACTCTGTGTTTGTGTGTATATGTTTTGAAATAATTGTTACTTATCAAGAAAAATAATAGAATTATATATCCCAGGTAGAAATGAAATTCAGGGAACTCTCAGAATGGGAGGTGTGCCACAACAATCTTCCCTTAGAAAGAGGTTTAATTGAACATATAAATAGGATTAATTTTAATTTTTTTAGTAAATGTGAGTGGTGATAAATCACCAGACTACTCTTGGAGACAATATTGTATGGTTGTGTTAATGGCTATTTGGTTATTGTTTTATGCACAATACCAGACCATTTTGCAGGAAGACTTTGGACTTCCATATAAAGCTCAATAAAGTGTAATTTTCTTAGAGCATACTAGTCCAGTGTGATTCTTAAACTCTAAGTGAATGTGTTAAAAGGTTGCAAAACTTTTCTCACCTCCACCTCTTATTTCTTAGCAGTCAAGTTTACTAATTTGGCCTCCCACTATCATCTATATTTTTCCACTACTTAGATTTTAAAGAACAAAAACAAAAGTAAAAACAAAAGCAACCACAATCAAATGAAACAAGAGATGGGATAAAATAATAATTTTATAGTGGCCATCTTATCTTTTGCCATATCCAAAAGGAAAAAAATCTGATTTTTCACCATTAAAGTAACATTAGCTATGGACTTTTAACAGCCTTTACATGAGGATATTTTTTTCTATCTCCACAATTGTTGAATTTTTTTAATCTTGAAAACAAATAGTCATACCTCATCTTTAAATATTTCATAGAAATACTAGCAAATCTATCAGGTCCTAGGCTTTTGCTTTTAAGCAGAATTTTATTTACTGTTTCAACTTCATTTCTAGCAGTTAAGTTTTCTAATTCAGTTTTCTATTTTCTCTTGATTCCAATTTGGGATTTTACAAGACTGTAAAACTGTGTATTCATTTTTTTCTATAAACTATTTGATGTCATGAAATGATCATAATAGTCACTTATTAATATCTGTGTTTAAATTAACTTGTCTGACTGCATATAGTTCCATAAAGTATGAGATTGGTTTACTTGAGATTTTTCTTGTTACCTGATGAAGCCTGTAGTTTGATCAACTTTTCTCTAATTTCTATGTGTATTGTATCTCGTGTTTTCTTTTTATTCTCCTTCATCTCCATAACCTTTGTTTCTGGATATTTAAGACTTCAGTGATATTTTCGTCGCATGCTGTGTTCTAGTAATGATTAGGATTTACTCCTGTCTCTAGATACAGGGATAATTTCCAGTGGACACATTATCTGCATGGAAGATGGGCTTAAAAGAAACTAGGACCTTAGACAAAGGGTTTCTGCAGGCAGTGGGGGTTCCCTTGCTAAAAGACTGTTAGTTTGAGAAGTACTCTTTTTAGATTTTGACCACAGGGTTCTGCTGACTTTGCAAGCTGTCAGATGTGTAAAAAGAGGAACTAGTTTTTTAATTTTTTTTATCTACTTTACTAATAAATTTGTGTCTCAGATTCTAAGTTAGCTCAACTCTTAGCTGTAGGTCATGTAGCTAGTCTAAAGTACTTAATCTCTTCATTTGCTAAGAAAAGAGACACAATTTGGCATTTACCAAAAAGGTTACAAGCTATTTAATTGACGCCTCCTTGTAACTTCTATATTACAGCTACTTAGCAGTCACTACTACCAAGTTAGTAAGAGTTAACCAAGAATTAGCCTGTTGTTGGTTTATAGGTTCTATAGGTTTATATTTATATATTTATAAAAATATTATATATTTTATAGGTTTTATATTGAACTGGGTTTATAGGTTTTTTTAATGTTTGCTTTTTTATTTTTGCTTCCCATTTCAGTGTTGTAAAAATATGATGGTACGGTTACCAAGTGTTTGGAATAAGTCTCCTTTACTAGAAAAAAAATTCTATACCTTAAAAAAATATCTTTCAGAGTTATATTTTTGATATGTATATACATCTTATTATGCAATATATAAATTAAATATATCTATATATATAATTAAAGACATATATCTCATATATATTGCTTTTTAAAGGATTTCTTTCCTCTCTTCTTTTTCTTTCATTTCTTTCTCTTTTCTTTTGGTCATGAACCCATACTCATTAGTGCTCATAATTATTCCCAACTCTGTTCTTGTGTCACTGTAAGATGTGCTAAGGGGACCCATATGGTTCTAAGAAGTGAACTTGGGTTTTAGGATAAAAAGCATATGCTAAAGTTCTCTGAGTTATTGCTATAGCTTTGTGAATGTTTTCTTTCCTAGTAAGGGCATTCCTCTATCTCTACTCTATATGAAAACTCTACTGCCCCTTGTTTACCTGGGTTCAAGGTTCACATGATATGTGATTAATAAAGAGGGATATAGACACAGCTTCTTGTTATTTGACTATTTTCTAATTTTTTTTTCATGGAGTGGAAGAGGCCAGAAAATAAAATAGATCCCTGTGTCTTTGAGAACCAATATCTCACTATTTCTGTAACAACAGGAGTGTGCTAGAGATATATTTGAAATAAACTGTAATATTTTTCTGACCTTTATGTATTTTGGTGATTTGAAGTGACATAGTAACAGGGCAGAGCTTCAATTATAATACAAGAACCCACAATATATTTTGAAAATTATTCCTAGAATATAATATATATTTTTTCAAAAGATGTGTTTAGGTATACAGTCATTGCCAAAGTATTTTATGTCATGATATGTATTCTAATAAATACAATTGTCTTAGCTCTCATATCAAAATAGCTTAAAAGGGGAAATTTCTCCTAGTAATAATAAAAGGTAAAATATACATAGGGATAGATGGAAAAACAAAAAAGCAGAGACTTGATAAATACATATTTAGTGCATAATTTGAAAACTGATATTCTAAATGTTGACCACATTTAAAACTCTCATAGTCAGAAAGTAGAGAATATTATAATAGCTAAAAATTCTGTTTAAAACTTTAAACTTAAATTTAAAAATTAAATTTAAATTTAAACTTAAAACTCTTATAGTGAGAAAGTAGATAATATTATAATAACTAAAAATTCTGTTTATTCAAAGTATATTTAAGATGTTCTCATCTAAAGAGAATAATCCCCTTATTAATAATATGGAATAAATTATATGTCATTCTGATAGGGCCTGATTAGTTCACTTAAAAAATTAGCATTGATGGGGCTGGGCGGTGGCGCTGGAGGTAAGGTGCCTGCCATGCCAGCGCTAACCTAGGACGGACCGCGGTTCGATCCCCTGGTTCCCCATATGGTCCCCTGTGCCTGCCAGGAGCAACTTCTGAGTGAATAACCAGGAGTAACCCCTGAGCATCACCGGGTGTGGCCCAAAAACCAAAAAAAAACAAAACAAAAAAAACAAAACAAAAAAAATTAGCATTGAGATTTGTAGTGCTAATTTTCTTATATGGTCCAATTTAGTTTACTATCTTTTAAGAAGACAGAGCAAGAACTGTTATCATGCAATCCATTTATAGATGATTGGTATGTGTGACAGGAAGGTGTAGAATAAGGAAATCATTTGTGCTAAAGGAATATAAATTCAGATATCACATTACTTTCATATGTTAGGGCCAATATCTTAGGATTTCATTTTTGATAAAAAGTAATAGAATTATAACCAACAAATAAATAAATAGAGGTTTGGAGTGTGCAACAAAACAATTTCAACCCTGGGCTATGATTTCATTTGCTTTACCACATCATTTAAGTCATCTGGCAGGGAACCAGTATATCAGTACAACAATGAATGTAGCCTTGAGGCAGGATATCCCCTTAGCAAACAGGCTGGTGAAAAAGTATAAGATTTGACAGGACAGATTCTGGCCAACTACTCAAAATGCAAAGGCTTTCAACACAAAGAGAGAAATGATTGTTCAATTTCACTGTTTAATGTTTGGCATGACTTGGTGTGGAAGAGTTAGGCATGTTATGCCTAGAAATGTCCAATAGCAGTTATGGCAGGAAAGAAGTAAAATCATGTTCCAGGTCAGAATGCACTAAAACTATGGCTTGTGGACTGTCTACTCACAGTAAGTGGGGGAGATGGGAGAGCACACACACAAAAAATCTTTCCCCAGTGAGAAATATGGTTATGAAGTTGATGGTTCTCTAATGAGGCAGGTCCCTCAAGGGAAAGAAGTGTTAAAAAGAAAAATAGAGCAGCTTATAGAGAATGCTGTAATTTATGCATTCCAGACAGACCTGTGTTATTAGACTATTACACAAATAACCAATTCAAGGTTCTAGTCAACCATGAGACACAGACTATTAGTGCTTTCCTCAATGTCACAATTGGCTAGGAAATCTTCCACATAGATATAAAGTCAGCTCTATAGAGATATACATGCTCAATGTCTACAAAACAAATGGTTTAGAGTACATGTAGAGACTGGCAGATGCATGGGCATATATTACCCTGCATTAACATAAAATTTACAAAAGTTAAACAAAGATTTTTTTTTACTCTAATCTGGTTTCCCCAAAGGTTTCATTTCATAAATAATTTTTGTTTCATTTTTCTCTTGACCTAGGGGGCTATAGCTAGCGGAAAGAGAAAAAATGCTTATCAACTATTTTTAGTACCTTATTGAATACATCACTGCATTTTAATCTGGGATAGAGAGCTAGAAAAATGACACCTATTTAATCAGAAATTCATAGATTAAGTGGAGGTACAACCTAACTGTCTTGATGATGAAATGAAAAATATGTTCCTACCCTAGAGCAGTATTGTAAAGCATCCTACTTGGTGCTTAAAATTGATTGTGTATAATGTTGGTTAGAGAGTGGTATTTTGTAAATAAAATTAGGGCTAATTTCTATTTGTGATGAGATATTTGCATATGCATTTAATAAAAAGTATTTTCTTTTATAACTTATTAACAGTGCACATCAATTTATATTAATTCAATATTTCTGCTTGATATTATTTTAAAAGTAAGATGGGCATGGCTGTAATTTCTCACAGGAAAAATAACTTAACAAGTGAGAATTATTGCTATATATTTTAATTCAGAACATAAGATGCAAATGTATTTTAATAAATTAGTACAAAATTAATACCTCATAAATTACAGCAAAGTTGTTTTAATTTGGGGCTAGGGAATATCTAGTGGTGCTCAGGGACTACTCTCGGTTCTGCACTCAGAAATTACTCCTGACATTCAGGCAACCTTATGATATGGATGCCAAAGATCAAATCCAGGTTAGCTGCATGTAAAGCAAATTCCCTACCTGCTATACAACCTCTTTAACCCAGGTAGTTTACATTTTCATTCACAAATTTATGAAGTAGTGGGAACGTTATATAGTATCAATTTTAATATCTGGAGTTGCATTTGTAGATGCTACCAGAATTCTCAATCAATATATATTCATTAGGTTTAATTTCCAGGACATTCTTGCATTATCAATTATTTAAGTGTTTTATTTTGATTCATAAACTACAGGAAATGCTTATTACTTAGATCTTGGCAAAATATCTTCAAAATTTGGCGGGCCAGAGAGAAAGCACAGGTGTAGGGAGTTTACCTTGCACGAAGCCAATTCAAGACAGACAGTGGTTTGAATCCCAGTATCCCATATTGTTCTCTGAGTTGCCAGGAATGTTCTCTGAGTGCAGAGTCAAAAGTAACCACTGAGCGCAGCTGGGTGTGACCCTCTCCCCCCCCAAAAAAAAAACAAACAAAAAAAAACCCCAAAAAGTCTTTAAAATTGTCTGTAACTTATCAATATTACCAATGACAAATAAATATTAAACGTTTTTTGTAAAAATTCTAAGTGAAAACAAGTAACTTTGTGTGAACCATACAAATTTTTGTATATTATTTCTCAACAAATTTACTTTAAAGTTCTATTCTTTTCTTTTTGTTTTGGTGTTTGGGCCATATCCAACAGGGTTCAAGGATTATTCTTAGGTTCTTTCCTCAGTAATTGACTCATGGCAGACTCAGGGGACCACACAGGGACCAGGGATTGAGCACAGATTGAACACATGCAAAGTAAATGTCCTACCCACTGCAATATCGCCATGGTCCTAGAGTTCTATTCACTCTGTACTATTTCATAATTCAAATTAGTATTTGCAAAGATTTTAGTAGCACTTAACATAAGAGTAGTTTAAATATCAACAGCATGAGATCAAAGAAATAATAAAGGGTTGAGATATATGCTTTGCATTCTACTTGACTCAGTTTATTCCCAGGACCACATGATTCCCTGAGCACTATGAAGAGTGATCCCTAATGCCTCAGCACTGTCCATTGTAGCCAGAAGCCCTCACCTCAACACCTCAGCTAAAAAATAAACAAATGAAAAATATATACAGTGGGCTTAATATTCAACAATGTAGTTGCACAGTAAAAATATATGTGAAAAATATATATCACAATACTCAGGTTGTAAGATACTACCAGAGAAAAAGTAGGAGAATTTCATAGATTGTGGATATTATTTTTGAATTATTTAGTATAAACTCTCAAAGAACTCTAAGAATACATTCAATTTATCATTCTAACAATCTCTCTCCATTTCTTTCACTTTCTCTCTCACACACAGGAGCCTTAAAAGCATCACATTTCAAAGGCTAGAAAAATAAAAGCTTCACATTTTCAATGGCTAGCAGGGTGGGAGTTGGAAAGAGTAAAATATCATAAACATAGTCATAATTATCCATAAAGACTGATTACATTATGAACATTTTGAGCAAGTGTCAGAGGTTTACTAGATTTCCTTCAGAGAGGAGAGAAAATCAAGATTAAAAGTGGGCAGGACGCAGATAGCAAGATATTTTTGTGACGCAATTAAAAAATGTCTAACCAAATGGTCTATTATTGAAAATAAAATAATAGATTAAGAAGTGAAAATAAAATCTAAGGATAACTTTTTACATTCATTATATGTGAATGGCACATGAGTCAGTCTTCCATTTTAAGAAAACGGTCAGTGACTTGGCTCTAATGTAGGCCTGTTAGTGACAGATAAATGGTTCTATGTTGGAATAACTAAACTGCAGCATTGAATCCCTCTGTGGAGGTCTAGGCAATGTGCCTTTCAGTTTCACACATATCTACATATCTTACAAAGAGGTAGACCCCATGCAGAGTACTTAGACTACCAAAATGAAACAAAAATCTTGAATTGTAGAAACTATGTTCTACAGAAAGAAGTAAGAAAATTTATAAATAGACAAACAGATTCTGGCTGGCAATGGGTTTCATAAAAGCCAAGAAGAAAAACAAAAGTAGAAGGAATAAAGTGCCAAGGACACTGTTTCAGAGAAGATAGTCAAGAATGATTTTTCTGGTACAATGATTGAATACTGGAGGAAGTGAAAAATGAGCCCCTGGTAGAGGAAACAGCAGGGAAGCTCTGAGGGTTTCTATTTAAGAACCAGCAAGGTAGCCCGTGAATGGTGAGAGAATAAGAGATGACAGTTCATATACAATAAACAGAAGCCAAGGAATCAGATTGGAGAAAATCTTTGTAACTGCTATAAGAAATTTGACTTTTGATTTTACCAGCAGAAGAGACAACTGATTTCTAAGTAGGACAATGATATATAATCTGACATCTCTTTTATATAGTTCATTTGGACTGCTCTGAGCAAAGTGACTAGAACAGGGCCATTGGAAGAGTAAATAGTAAACTTTTGCAGCTACCTAGATAAAAGATACAAGTAACTTGCTCAAACATTCTAAATAAAGAAAAGTAGCCAAATCTAGAATTGATATTATAGTGTGGGCTATGGGATTTTCTAACATTTGATTTGTGAGAAATTAGTCAGAGATAAGCAAATAATGACCCCAATTATTTTCAAACCCAAGTTATTAGGGATGAATTATCCTTAAACATAGTGAAGTAGGATATAATAAGGATCTAAATTAGGGTTACAAATTTGGGTATAGTGTTCTGAGGTACCTACCTAGCATTCTGAGTAGAATACTATAACCATGAAGTAGGAAGTAGACATGAAGTATTTATCGTGAAATAAATACAAAGATGACTAAATCAATGTGATAAGAACATTGCATATACTTAATCACACACTAGAGTGTGAATTCTTCCAAGGGATGCTAATGCTTAGAAGAAAAACTTAATTTTGAGAAAAGTGTTATGGATATTTTGATAAAGAAGTTAAAATAATTTAAGCCACTTGGAAATATTTTTCTATTTACAGTTCAGTGGTGATTCAGGGAAGACAAATATGTGGCAGGTTTTGAAAGATTCTCACTTGATTCTCTTAGCTCTTTTCCAGAATATTTACAGAACATATATTATGTCCCAGACATTAAATTGCTGCTTTACAAATATTTTCTTGGTTGCTCTTTCTTGCAATCATTTAAGATGAATACCATGCCTATCTTAGAGTTAAAAAAATATATGGCTATATAATTACAACTAGCGAACATCTGCAGTAGAGTTAGGTCTTGACTTTTTCTATAGTCATTTCAATCTGTAGAAAAATGCATTTCCAAATGTTTTGGGTAGAAAATATAGTTTTAATAAGTTCAGTGCAGGTTATCTATGCAGGATATATTCGATTTTAGGAAGAAACACTTGAAAGATTGTATACTTTATGAGCAGTGAGTCCATGCTGTCCTGTATTCATTCATTCATCTGTCAGTCCTTTATTCTTAGATAGGCTAGGTGCTCTATACTCCACTACTAAATAAGATATATTTCCTGTTCTCAAGAATTTCCTATTCTATCAAGAGACTCAGATAATAGCACACTGTTTCTGCTTTACAGGCTGTACTACTCTTGCCTATTTAATATTCATCAACTGCCTGTAATCCTGGGCTTTGCAGAAATCATTCACTGCTTTCTGCAGTGATCAGTTAATCAAGCAAGGCCACAAAGGAGCTCAAGCAAGAGTCAGAGAAGTGTGGATCTGGAACTCAGTAAAATTCTCTACTAGCCAGAATTCAAGATTAAAAAAAAAAGACAAAGCCAGAGTCTGAAAACAAAGCATTATGTGTTTTTAAGTACCTGATGCTAGGAAGCCAGCCACAAGAATGAAGAGGACCAAAAAAAAAAAAAAAAAAAAAAAAAAAAAAAAAAAAAAAAAAAAAAAAAAAAAAAAAAAAAAAAAAAAAAAAAAAAAAAAAAAAAAAGCAGCTCTGTTGATCTGAACAGAAGGTGGTCAACTTGAGAAGTTTTAAGTCAGAAGTAGTCTGTTGTTTGAAAGAACAGTTTTACTGCTGAAATGTGGCAGACCAGAATCTCTCAGAGAGAGACAGAGAGAGACAGAGACAGACAGAGACAGAGAAAGAAAACTGAAAGCCACAACTCTCAAACTTTGCTAAATGATCCTTAACATTATCTTTAATATCATTCAGAGAAATATTGCTTCTATTTGAAATCATGCTTTCAAGAAAGCAGAGACAAATATGCAATTCCTGTGTTCTCTAGCTTCCAGAGTTCCTTGAGACTCTTTGATCTACTTAAAGTACCTTTTACACTTTTATGACATATTTTCTGGTTTTTCATTGAGGTACCTGGGATCACACACTTGTGAAACACTGTCCAGAAAATGAATGGATCTAACAAGTGAACGGTATATTTTTTAACTATTATTTAATTATTTCTACAAGTTTATGAAATTTAACTTCCACCAAAATGATGTGTAATATGCACTGAAACCCCAAATATACCTATTACACTATAGAGTTCTGTTGGATTGAGTCTACTGAGGGTAGCCCTGCCTCAGTCAAATTTGTTTTTCTTATTCTTGAGTCACTATTTTATGTAGTGCATTCAAGGGCTTAACAGGAAATGGTTATGTAAATTATATTAGTAAATAAATTGCTAGCTGGGGTGAGAGCAACAGTGTAGTGGATAGCGCATTTGCCTTGCATGAGGATTATCTAGGTTTGAACCCTGGCAAGCCAGATGGTCCCCCAGGTCTGCCAGGAGTGATTTCTAGAGCATAGAGACATAAGTAACTCCCAACTGTGAAGTGTGCCCTCCAAACCAACCAACCAAAGAAACAAAAATTAGCACTATGGAATAAGCACAATTTTAGAACTGTCTTCCAAGACACTCAGTACCTCTAATACACACCTCTTTATTTGCTTTAATCTCAGAGCCAGTAGAGTCAGAGCCTCGCAGATATAGCTTCCTTCAATTAATGTATTCCTTCAGTAGATGTAAAGTTCTCTCGGGAAATGGTGTCTTCCTCACATTGGTTCTAGATAAACTTTTCATTGAATCAAATAAAGCACTGGAAGGAAATACAGATATAACAAAAGGCAAAAAATTTTATATTGATCTGTCAAACAGGGTATGTGCAGTATATAATTCATTTGGTTTATTTTGTAACATATAAACCAATAAAGCATTACTTAACAAAATAATTTATTTCATAGGCACAATTTTTCCATTTTCAAAAAGACCCTGAAACATTATCCATATCTAAATATCCAACAGTTCTTATATATGTGAACTCAAACATTTTATTTAGAAATGCCAATGAAGGGGCCTGATGGTGGTGCTGGAGGTAAGGTGCCTGCCTTATCTTCCCTAGCCTAGGAGGGACCGTGGTTCGATCCCCTGGTTCCCATATGGTCCCCCAAGCCAGGATCAACTTCTGTGTGCATAGCCAGGAGTAACCCCTGAGTGTCACCGGTGTGGCCCAAAAATAAAAAAAAAAAAAAAAAGAAATGCCAATGAAAATGAAATTAATTCTATTATCTTAGGGTCAGTATACATTCTGTCTTTCTAGGTTTTCTATCATTCTCTCTTAATTTATTGTGAATTATGTCTTGTTCTTTAATTATTGTCATGTAGACAGACTGTTCCCTCTTCATGGGCTGGACTCAGGATGTAGAGTTAAGTTTATACAAAAAGATTCTGATTCAGAAACTAGAGTTCTGATTTCTTAAACTTTAATATTCATTTTGATCCAACAGTAGAATGTAGTATTTTTGATAAAAGGTTGGCCTATTATTTGATTTGATTTGGGGACCACATGTGGCAGGTCTCAGAGGCTAATCTTCACTCAGATCTGGGTTTGCTCCTCACAGTGTTCAGAGAACTATGAGTCTTTTGCATGAAAGCAAGCATTCAATCCAGTAAGTTCTTTAATCCTTTTTTGTTTCTTTGTTTTTGGACCACACCTGACTGTGGTAAGGGCTTAGTCCTTGCTCAGCATTCAGAATCACTCTTGGCAGTGCTCAAGGAACCGAGATGGTGCTAGATATCAAAGCTGGGTCAGCCACTTGCAAAGAGGCCTTATATACTATTGCTCCAGGCCAGAATTATTTAATTTAGTAAAGCTAATGTTGACCTTTTATTTTAAAAGAGAGTAGGAGAAAGAGTAATATCATTCTATAAATATCAATTAGGTCAAAATTGATGTCATTTTTAGATCATATATATATTCTTAGTGCAATCAGTTTTGAAAGTGGATTTGTGCCATATTCAAATAGAAATGCATAGATCCCCCTAAATTATTTTAAATTATCGTTGTCTATTCTGAAATGAAGCATTCACTAAAGTGGAATTTTATCCCCTCAAAAAAATCATTTGTTGAAGTTCTACTCCCAGTACCGCAGAGTGTGAATGAGTTGGGAAATAGAACTATTAACGAGGTCATTAAGGTAAAATCAGGACAAGAAATGACTAGTTTCTCAAAAGAAGAGGAGCTGGGAACATAGATTCAGAGAGCGAATGTCTAAAATGTCAAAGGAGAGAAACCCCAGAAAACATCAAACCTGCTTGTTTCTTATGTTTTAAAGACTTCAAGATTGTGAACAAATATAATTTTGTGATTTACATCGCTCTGTCAACTCTTTATTGTAATGGCTGCAATAAAAAAATAGAGCCATGTATCAATTTGCTAGGGGTTTTTTG
Organism: Crocidura indochinensis; assembly: GCA_004027635.1. Lineage (NCBI taxonomy): Eukaryota > Metazoa > Chordata > Mammalia > Eulipotyphla > Soricidae > Crocidura > Crocidura indochinensis. The sequence continues at coordinate 30,653 of PVKC010004559.1, forward strand.
TTACTGCTTTGTTTGAGGGACATATCTATTGATTCTAGGAAGGGGTTCACCCAGCAAGATGTTCAAGGTTCACTTTTCAAGGAGGCTTGGGGAGCACATAGGGCAGAAATCAAATCTGGGGTTTTCAGAAGCAACGACATTTGTACAGTCTCTTTTATTTTAGATTTTGTTTTTATGCTTTTAATAAATTAAAAACTTTTAGTATAAATTTGCCTCTTAGTTATTAATTATACCTTGTTTTAAAAATATTTTACATACAATTATGATTGACACTATAAAATTTTTGTTTATGTTTGTTTGGGGTTACATACAACAATGCTCAGGAATTATTCGTGTCAAAGTTTGGAGGTCCTTATCGAATTCTGATTATTGAATGTGAGTCAGCTGCATGCATGACAGGCACCCTATCCAGTACAGTCTTTCTAACCCCTGACTCTAAATTTGTGATGTATATTATTATTTTAAATTTGTATGTCTTTATAATTAGCTTATAAATTTAGGGGAAGGAGTATAGAGCCACTCCCAGACCAGATCAGGGATTACTCCTGGTTCTGTGCTTTGGGATCTATCACAGTGTTTGAAAAAACATATGCTGTACTGGGTATTAAGTCCTGGTTGGTCATATGTAAGGCAAAACATTTACCTACTGTACTATCACTCTGGCACTTAAAAATGGTATAGTTACATTTTTAGGTGCATTTTGAAAGTCTTTTTTTTTTCAACAGCAATGTCCATTAAAATCCATTAGCATCTTCTTAATTATTCATTCAGTTAGTTATCTATTATTTATATTATCCTTAAAATGACACATTCTTCTATTTTTTTCTATGTCGAATAATTTTTATTATATTCTTAATCCTAAGAAGAATCTGAATTAAGTGGGCTTAGACTATATGCTAAATGTATATACTTCACTGGTCAACTAGAAAGTTAAATTTTTATTATTTGTTCTTTTGGGGCCATACCTGGTCTCTCTCAGGTTACTCTTGGCTTTGTGCTCAGGATGTTCTCATTCTTTAGGGGTTGGGGGGTCCACACCCAGTGGTTCTCAGGGATTACTCCTGAATCTGCACTCAGAAATCTCTCCTGACAGGACCATATGGGATGCCAAGAATCAAATCGAAGACCATCCTGTGTTGGCACATGCAAGGCAAACGCCCTACCTCTGTACTATCGCCCCAACCCCTGATGTTCTCCTTTTAAAGGGACCATCTGGAGTGGTGATAATCAGACACGAAAGCATCCTCCTCATTGTAATATTACTCTGAACACCATCCAAAAATTTAAAGTTATATTTTCACTGCTCTACAGAGTGCTGCTAAAATGCAAACATAGCCAAAGAACCTGTTTATTCCAAGTACTTCCAGAATGTCCCTGATTTGGCGAGTCATTCTCCAATAACTTTAGGAAGTATTTTGGGAATATTTTTTTCTGTTATTTTGTCTATAAGGTACAGTTATTGTTTTGGGTAAGAGCACTTGGATAGAATTTATTAAAGAAAAGGCAAGAAGGATAAGGAATTTGAATAAAAGATGAGAAGAAAAAGAAAAGAAGACATAAAAATTTACAAGAAAAGAGCAAGCATGCCACAAATACCGGAAGAATGCACTAAGGACAAAGAAGAGGCTGCTATGATAATGCTGGTTGGAAATGATCATTCTGGATAATTTAGGGGCAGTGATATGCATCATATCTCTTCAATAATAATATTGCAAAGAGCAGTATCAAAAACAAAAAGAAGAGAAATAGAGAGACAGAAGAGACAGAGAAACAAAAGAAAGGTGTCTACAATAGAGGCAACCAGGTATTGGGGACATTGGTGTTTGGAAATGTGCCTAGTGAAGGATGTTGGACATTTTATGACTGAAACTAAAACACGACCACTGGTAACTGTGTATATTATGTGATTAAATTAAATAATGTATTTAGCAAGTAAATAAACAACTTCCAAGAGTGATATAAGAAATACAGTTTAAGAAACTGATTAAGACAATCATCTCACCTAAAATATTATTGTCAACAATATGTAAGCCACTATGATCAAAATAAAAATTATTAAATAAAAAAAGGGTTTGGTTTTTAAAAAAAGATGATTGTCTCATGGGACTGAGCCATAAAAAAAAGGGGAAGATAAAGTTGAAAAGTAGTGACCTAGGTACCAGTAAGATATTAATGACTAATACATTCAAAATGAGAGACTAGGAAGTGGGTCCACATATTATTCCTTAATTCAGTGAAATATTATATTTATTATTATATGAAATATTATGTATATATTATTATTTTGGGGGGTCACACCCAGAAGCACTCAGGAGTTACTCCTGGCTCTGTGCTCAGAAATCACTCCTGCCTCGGGAGACCTTATAAGATGCATGGGATCAAACCCACGTCTGTCCTGGGTCAGAAGCATGCAAGACAAATGCCCTAATGCTTTACTACCACTTCAGCCACAACATGACTAGTTTAGAAGATAGAAAATGTTAAAGATGAGATGTCTCTCCCTTACTTATTGTACATTATCTTAGATTCCTATATAACACCCATAGAAAGACATTTTCTTGATCTTATGCCAGGAAACTTCAGGGGTAGGGTCTCCTTGTATTTAGGCCAAGGCTTTTCCTTTCCATGTCACCCATATTTTGGTGGGCCTATGCAAATAATAATTGCCACTCTAACACAGTTTTTACTTTGCTTCTTTGACTCTAAACCTTAAAAAATAAAAAAAAAAACCTACTTAAACTTTTGAGGATAACATAAGCTAATATGCATATGCATGGAAATGTAAAAAATTCTATGCCTTCAATGTTTAAGGAGTTACACAAATTTCATGGCTTTAAATTGCTTTGTGTACCACAAAGAAATGTTATAATGTCCATCATATATTTGAGGACAAAGTAATTGTACATGGGTTCTGTTTTATTTCTTCTTAATGTTCCTTCACTGTAAGTTCAAAATTAGCAACAGGATTTTTTCTGAGAACTCTGTTTATTGATGATTGTCCTTCCACGGTAACTTTACCTTGTCCTCTTTCTTTGCATCATTGCTCTCATAATGAAAAATAAAGAAAAAAACCAAAAAATAATTAAAAAAGAAAGACGTTTTCTTGATAACCTTTATTTAAAAATCAGTGATGTCATTAATGTCTTTGAATGTCATGTGTCAAACAGAAACTATAGCTGGCCTCTTTGACTCAGGAAGCAATAGGTGCCTGATGCTACAGTTGTACTGGTATAAAGTCCTTCACAAATTGTGAGCTCAGAAGTGGATTCTTTCCTTGACCAGTCTCCAGGTGGAATTACAGTCAGACAAGATTCCGATTACAGTATTGTTAAGTTCTATGATCAATACCCAGTTAAACAGTGCTTGAATCTCTCTACTCCATAAACTCACAGAAATAAAAAGTGTATTTTAAAATCCTAAAATTTTTTCATAGTCCATAAAAAAAGATTATTAAACAAGCATCACTGTTCCTGAAATTCAGATGATCAAACGGTATATAATAATCTACAGATAAATAGGACTAATAGGAGACTCAAAAAGACCAAACAATATCCACACTTGATCTGAGATTAAACTCTCAATTACCACAGGGCTCTGGAGATAATTTCTATTCAGAGATAGTTGGTTGTAAGAAGTGGAGAATCAGGGTGAGGTTCAGAGAATTGAATGAACTGATTTTTAATTAGATCTTAGCAAGGGAATAGAACAATAACAAAAATAAAATTTTCACTACAATGAAAAAATAATTAATACATTTTTTTTCAGTCACATCAGTGGAACTCAGGAGTTATTTGGGCTTTGAACTCAGAAATCGCTCCTGGCAGGCTAGGAGACTAAATAGGTTGCCAGGGATTGAACCCAAGTTGTCCCATGTTGGCAGAGTGCAAGGCAAACACCCTATCACTAGCTGTTACTCAAGCTCCCAGTAATACAACATTTAAAGAAAAATGTATTGCAAATAGTCGAGACATTTGCTAACATTGGAAAGCAAGAGAATTTGCTAAGCACTTTACAGATTTGTCTCATATAACAAATATAGAAAGTGAACAGTATTTAAACTAAATATTTTTGTAGCAACATTTTTAAAAGTAAAGTTTTTCATGTAAAATTAATTAAATATATCTTAATACAATGAATATTATAATTTTTTTGTCCCCAGATTCACAATACAGACCCGGCAAGGGTCTGGGTTAAGGTGTATATGAGATGCATTTACTGTACCTCCTCTTTCTATACAGTCAGTGTAAAGAACACAGCCTGTGATAAGACTTGGGAGGCCTTATTTTTTTTTTCTTTTCTTTTTTTGATTTTTTCTTTAACTTCTTTTTTAAACACCCCCTTCACTAATGCAACTTTCCTGCCACCAGTGCCCCAAAATTCCCTCCCTCCCTCCCAACCCACCCCCACCTGTACTCCATACAGGCTTTTCAGTTCCCTCATTCTGAAGAATGTTACAAAAATGACTTATATTTTCCTTAAAACCCATAGATGAGTGAGATTATTCTGCATCTATCTCTCTCCCTCTGACTTATTTCACTCAGCATAATAGATTCCATGTACATCCATGTACATGAAAATTTCATGACTTCATCTCTCCTGACAGCTGCATAATATTCCATTGTGTATATGTACCACAGTTTCTTTAGCCACTCGTCTGTTGAAGGGCATCTTGGTTGTTTCCAGAGCCTGGCTATTATGAATAGTGCTGCAATAAATA